>VMDO01013455.1:0-58167 GCA_007922755.1 Pedetes capensis
TTTTGGTTTTCTATCTCCAGCTATTTATACATGTCATATTTAATTTTGTCTCCTTGAGTTGCCCTTTGAAATCTTCTGTTTAATTCTTTAACTTCATCATGTCTTCCTTTTACTTTAGCTGCTCATCATTCAAGGGTAACTTTCAGAGTTTCTTTTGACATGTAATTTGGTCATTTCCTTTTTTCCTGTGTTTTTAATAACCTTTTGCTTTCCTCATGAATGATATTTTTGATGTCATTCCACAACTCAGTTGATCATTAGTGTGTAATGCATCAAACCTGATCTTGAGGTGGTCTCTGGATTCAGGTGGGATATACTCAAGGTCATACCTTGGCTCTTGTACACTTGGTCTAATTTTCTTCAGTTTTAGTTTGAACCTGCATATAAGCAGTTGATGCTCTGCTCTACAATCAGCTCCTGATCTTGTTCTGACTTTTGATATTGAGCTTTTCCATCATCTCTTTCCAGAAATGTAGTCAATTTTGTTCCTGTGTGTTCCATCTGGTGAATTCCATGTGTATAATCACCATTTATGTTGGTGAAAAAATATATTTGCAATGAAAAGGTCATTGGTCTGAAAAAATTCTATCATACCATCTCCAGCATTGTTTCTGTCACCAAGGCCATATTTCCCAACTACTGAGCCTTCTTCTTTGTTTCCAACTTTTTCATTCCAGTCACCAGTAATTATCAGTACATTCTGATTGCATGTTTGATCAATTTCAGACTGTAGAAACTGGTAAAAATTTTCCCTATCTTCAATTGTGGCATTAGTGGTGGGTACATAAATTTGGAAAATAGTTGTATGAACTGGCCCTCCTTGGAGGTGTATGGATATTATTCTGTCACTGACAGTGTTGTACTTCAGGACATATTTTGAGGGGTCTTTTTTGATGATGAATTCAAACCCATTTCTCTTTAATCTGTCATTCATGGCATAGTGGACCATATAATTATCTGATTCAAAATGGCCCATGCCAGTCCATTTTAGCTCACTGATGCTTAGAATGTTGATATGTGTGCACTCCATTTCCCTTTTGATGATTTCTAATTTTCCTAGATTCATACTGCATATATTCCATGTTCCAATTATTAGTGGATGTTTACAGTTGCCCCTTCTCTTCTTGAGTCCTACCACATCAGCAAAGGAGGTCCCTGGAGTTTTACGCTATTCCCATCATTAAGGTAGACTCTACTTTGAGGAGATGGCTCTTCCCCAGTCATCTTTTAAGCACCTTCCAACCTGGGGATCTCATTTTCTGGCACTATATCTGACAGTGTTTCTCTACTTGGCTTCATAGCAACATGCTGTGGACCCCCCGCAGTATAGCAAATTGACAGACAGGTGGGGGTCCATCATGAATAACCACATGAAATTGTCTTAGGATTGTTTTGCTACAAGGAACAAATACCCACTAAACCAGCAGAGGGAGTGCATAAGGAGGCACAGATATCTACCTATATCCAGAATGGTGCTGTTGGTATCCGGAGAAACTATCCACTGAATCCTCAGCTCTTAGAACAATGCCTAGTTCAAGGTGAGAGTTCAAAAAATATTTGTTGAATGAAGGAATTCTAAATTTCTAGTGGGTAGAAACCAATTTTCTCAAATTGGATCAAGTGTTCATAAGCTGGTCCAATCAGTTTTGGTTGAGGCCATTGGGAGGAGAGGCTGTGATTCTCAGAGAAGGAATACTAAGAATTGACAAGACATCCCCCAAAGTGTCAAAGAAGTAACGACAATTTGCCTTGGGGAGCTGCCAAGTCTCCTTTTCAAGTGTAACAACATGGCCCTGTTAGGGGCGGCACTATTCAATTAAAGCCAAGTAGATGGGGTTGAACTGAAAAGTTTTCCTGATCATATTTTAACTTTACCTTCTAGAGTATTGGAACAAAGGAAATATTCTGAAGAGATGAAATGCTTCCTTGTTTGTGGAATGCACCAACCCTGTTGAAAGCTGCTCTGTTCACTCCTCAATAGGGGCAATGTTAGGGTACACTGTTGTTGTGTTCCCCCAGGTTCGTATGTGGAAACCTAAGCCCTGGTGATTAGATTGTTAAGGTAGAACGTGAACGAATAAGTGCTCTTTTAGAGAGGCCTGAGAGAGCTGCCTTGCCTCTTGCACCATGTGAGGACAGTGAGAAGGTACCATCTGTGTGACAGAACTGGAGATGCAATGGGGTCCTCCCCAGACACCAAATCAGCTGGCATCTTGATCTTGAACTTCCCAGCTTCCATAACTGTGAAAACAAATTTCTGTTGCTTATTAGCTACCTAGTGTATGGCAGTTTTCTTACAGTAGTCTGAATGAACTAATGCAAGGTGCCACTTTACAAGGCAAAGATGGAATCAGGGTCAGTGTTGGGGTCAGAATCACTTGACTAACAGTTTGCAGACTTGGTCAGATTTGGAGAAACTACCTGAACCTGAACTTTGCTGTGGAGAAGCCAAGCTTAGAAGGACACAAAAGATACTTCCCAGTTCAGCTACTGCCTATTTCTTTGGCTCATCTGTCTTTGTCCATCTCCCCTCCCAACTACTCCTATCCTCAGCACGTTCATCAGAGTCACAGCCACACTGAATGTCTCATCTTTCCTGAAACATGCCTGTTCTTTCACCTAAAAATGCCTACCTCAAGTCCTTTTCTTATCTTTGGATGAACACCTACTTGCCCTTCATGGTTTCACATTTAGTCACCCAGAAGGTCTACTCTGACCTTCTGTTTACATTGTCACAGTCATACCCCCATTATCCTCTTCCTAGAATCAAGGCTAGAAAGACAAAACTACATTTTCAGAAATGCTTGCAGCGGGGCTGAGGCTATGGCTCGGTGGTAGAGTGCTTGCCTACCATGTGTGAGACCCTGGCTTTTATACCCCGCATGGCAAAATGAATAAATAAATACTTGCTTGCAATATGTTTGTGTGACCAATGTTCCATTAATGTTTCATTCATCTGACACATAGAGGTAGATGTGAGAAACAAAGGAGGGCACGTATGGGGAGGATAAGACAAGAATAATGTTAGAGCCATTTGGTTGATCAGGGATAGATTGCAGCTTTGCTAGTGTTCAGTCTTGGTAATCTAGATGCCAGTTACAGAGGGTAAGGAATAGGGATACGTCTACGATAGTCCTGCAACTGTGGGTGGTAAAGTGTTTTTTCCTAGATGTATAGTCTCCCAACCTGACACTTGGTAATTTTGTAAGCTGCCTAGCATCCTCTAGCAAATTTAGTACTTTAACTGTAGAGGATCATGTTATCTGAAACTAAAAATCTTTATTAATAGTCATCCCTTGGTATCTACAAGGGTTTGGTCACAGAACCTCCCCACCCGACCCTGCAGATACCAAAATCTGAGGATGCTCAAGTTCCTCATATAAAATGGTTTAGTATTTGCATGAACTATGCACACCCTCTTGCATACTTTAAAATGTCTCCAGATTACTTATTAGGTCTGTTGTTGGGTGATGTCCAGTGGGTCAGACTCATAGCAACCCTATGTATAAAAGAATGAAACACTCTCTGACACTGTGCCATGCCTGGCACTGTGTCAGTGCTTCTCTGCTATTCATAGGGTTTTCAATGGCTGATTGTTTTGGAATTGTTCCAGGAATGGGCTGCCAGGTCCTTCTCCCATTTATTCAGTGTTGGGGATCCAACCCAGGGCCTCAGAGAGTGCAGAGTGATACTCTACCAACTGAGCTAAACCCCAGCCCAGATTACTTGTTGTTGCTATGTGCTGCCGAGTTGGTGTCTGACTTGTAGCAACCCTACATACAATAGGTGAAACACTACTGTTAGTGCTTCTCTGCTATCCATAGGGTTTTAAATGGCTGATTGTGTTTTGGGAGTGGGTTTCTGAGTCCTTCTCCCAAGCCTACAGCACCTGGTATTCCCAGGTGGTCTCTCATCCAAGTACTAACCAGGCTCAAGCCTGCTTAGCTTCTGAGATCTGATGGGATCGGATGCCACAGTGGTATGGCTGCAGGCCTAGATTGCTTAGAATACCTAATATGATATAAATAGTTCTTATACTGTATTGTGTAGGGGGCAATGAAAAGAAAAAGATTTGCAGACATTTAGTATAGATGCAAGTTTTTTCCTCAAATATTTTCTATCTTTGGTTGGTTGAATCCATGATACAGAATTCACAGAAGTAGAACTTGAATCTGTAGATACAGAGGGCTGTCTTGCTCCCTGGCACAGGTTCTAGATCTTACTAAGCTTTGTGGTTGGAATGCCCTGGATGTAGCCAGTGTTCAATAAATGGGTGAATAGGTGGGTGGATGTATGGATCTCAAAGGGCAGTGTCCAATCCTTTAGCTTCCAAAGCAGGAAAGGGATAATCCTTGACAACAGTAATAGGGATTGAGTTTGAAGAGCCAGGGGCTGAGTGGTAAGGGCATCAGGAGACCTGAAGGAAGCTGAGGCAACATAGCCTTCATAGCTGCAAGACAGAACACAGGAGCGGCTTTCATTACAGTGATAGGTCATGCTACACCTACCATGTTGATTCAGTATCTCCAGCAGAAAACTAGCTGGTTAATTTCAAAGAAAATAGTTAAACCTGATGTTTGGCATTGTGCTGACCAAATGCTCTGTGAACTGACAGAATCATATTGAATGGCTGGGCTGGTGGTGCTCAATACACATTCCCAGAGACCCAGCCAAGTAGAAGGGTGTGAATTGGAGATGCAATGGGGTCTGAAGAGTGCACTACAGGGGTAGGGATGGTGTACAAGGCTTGAAGTGATGGTAGGAAAAGAGGAAACGTGGCTTTCCCATCTTGGTTTTTCCTTCTCATTTTCTCTTCCAGGTAGATTGAAAGTCATCATTGCATAGTGTAGGTAAAATATGTGTAGACTTAGCTACATAAATGTTGCTATTATTGTTAAGTGCTGTTGAGTCATGTCTGACTCAGAGTAACCCTCATAGGGTTTTCAATGGCTGACTATTTCATGATTGCCCCAGGAGTGGATTGCCATGTCCTTCTCCCATTTTTTCAATGCTGGGAATCGAACTCGGGACCTCAGAGATTGCCGAGCGGTGCTTTACCAACTGAGCTAAATCCCAGCCCCTACATAAATGTAAGCACCCTATTCCATGACACTAGCCATTTAATTCTTTTCCCCAGATTGGCCTCAGAACAAATGGGCCAAAGTATAGCTGGGAGTCTCTGAGTATGTGGTCAGTGGGATGGCTCAGATCATGGTAGCTATTGTCAATAAGTTCCATTTACAGTGTTTCAGTTGAGACTTCAACTTATTAGCAACATTTTTAGGACAAATTACTTTTACCATGAAAATATATCTGGACTTAACAAAAAGCTAACTTATATATAACACACTGGACAGGTATACATTTAATTTTGATCTATACCCTTCCCCATCTATCATCCTAGGGAACTCTCTGTCACAACTCTAAAAGACTCAGTGTCAAGGCACATTTGTATTGTGACATCACAGTGGTGAGGGGAAGCAGGAAAACTTGGCTGGGAGCTGGGGAGCTCAGCTGGCTACAGAAGCCTTCCCAAGTTCAAGGCACTGTGTCTTGGCCAAGGGTTCATCATCTAGGAAACACATCAGAGTCATCTATGTTGTTGTTGTTAGGTGCTGTCGAGTCAGTATCCGACTCATAGCGACCCTCATAGGGTTTTCAATGGCTGACTATTTTGGGATTGCCTTGGGAGTGGATTGCCAGGTCCTTCTCCCATTTTTGCGGTGCTGGGAATTGAACTCGGGTCCTCAGAGACTGCAGCGCAGCGCTCTACCCACTGAGCCAAATCCCAGCCCAGAGTCATCTATAGAACTTTCAAAAAATATATACATACATTTGTACCCCTCCCCCAGAGATTCAATAGAATATTAGTCAGTTTCCTGGTTGCTGTGACTAAAATAACTGACACAGACAACTTAAAAGAGGAAGGGTTTATTTTGGCTCATGGTTTCAGAGGGTTCAGTCCATTATGGCAGGGAAGGCATGGCGGAGCAGCTCAGTTCACACCATGGCAAGCTAGGAAGCAAAGAGAGTGACAGGAAGTAGTCAGGGAAAATGTACCCCCAAGGACCTGCCCCTAGTGAACTGTGTCCTCCAGCTAAGTCCCACCTTTTAAAGTTACCATAACCTCCTAAAGTAGTGCCACCAGCTGGAGACCAAGCATTAAAACACATACACCTATGGGAGACATTTCACATTTAAACTATATTAGGTTTGTGTTATGGGAGAAGGACCTGGAAATCCACTCCCAAGGCAATCCCGAAGTAGTCAGCCATTGAAAACCCTATGAGGGTCGCTATGAGTCAGATACCGACTCGCTGGCACCTAACAACAACAACAACAAAGGTTTGTGGTGGGGTCTAGTCACCTGTTTTTGAAAAAGTCTCATGAGTATTTTTGCTCTGCCCTTACTGATTGGGAGCTACTGATTAGTATAGTGTTCTCAGGACTGATTCTGAGACTACCCATATGTGGAGAGACAACATGAAGTGTCGGGGTTCAGCTCAGGCCTGGCAGAGGTCAGAGCCTTGCCCTGACAGAGTGGGTATCAGGGACCCACTGGACTGGGTTGGTATAGTGGCTGGAGGCGCCAAAGAAGGACCTCGGGAGACCTTCTCTGGGACACAGGAGAGGGAAAGTTTATTAAGTTGCTCCCCAAGTGAGGGGCAACCAGCAAGCAGCCCCTGTCAAGTGCTAGCTCTAATCCTGCAGCATAGAATGCTGCAGGCTCACTGATGGTACAGCTCAGCCTTAAAGGCACAGCTACAAGCAGTTGGTGTTCTGCTGGGCTGGAGGTCCGGTGGTCTTGACTCTCACTGCTCACCTTCTCTGCCTCCCTCCTTCCCAAGGATGGGAGGAATTGGGAGGCTCTTTGTGACTTGCTTGTAGCCTTCGGCGCTTCAGGGCCCCTGGTCTTGACATATCAGCTTGATTGGAGACCTTCCACTGGATTGGGGGGCACTGGGTCAAGGTGATGGGGTCCGGTAGCGGATGAAAACAAGAGGGTCTAGGTGGGGTCCAGGAGCTTGCTTATATAGGCTCCTGGGAGGGGGTGTGTACCTGTAGCAGCCAACCAAGGTGCATTCCTTGACAGGTATGGCAGGTAAACTGTTATACCTGCCAGGTAGAGCTGTTTTTTAAATCAGGGAGCTAGGGGTAACTAATCAAAATAGATGTGGTTGAGGCTGGGTCAGGCTCGTCAGGGGCCATCTTTGCTCACTCAATGGGAGTGGAGAGTGAGTAGAATGTGGCCTGAGTGTTAGCCCCTCAGGCTGTTTAGAGGGACCCTATTTATGGGGTGCTTTTTAAAATCCCCAACAATGAAGGAGCAAACTGTGGAGGGAAGTCCAGTTGGCCATGGATTTCAGAGGAAGCAGTTGCATTATGAGTTCAGTCTGTAGGTGGCAAGGCCCCCAGAAGCAGGTAGATTAAGGCCAACTGTGCTTTACGGAGGTATAGGGCAGGTTACTGAGGTCTGGTCCTTGCTGGGATTCAGGCTGAGGTCCTTGGTCTCTGGTAGAAATCCAAAGTATTGGTGGGAACTGAAGAAGTTCCCATGGCTTGTTCCTTACACATGGGATCTGGTTAATCACACAGGAAACTAACCTCTTCATTCTCTCTGGCCACTGTAGCTGGGACCCTGCACTATCTTGGGGAATATTGAAGAGTTTCAGGGTGAGGCATGGGGAAGGGGTCATCAGTATTCATTTGATCTTGTCAGAAATGGCTGGGAAGCTCAGGAAGGATTACAGGTCAGATTCCCTTGGGGAAGGGGAATGTGGAGGATATAAGACAAGGGTTGACACTGGTTATGAATGGCTGGGCCAGGATGGCTTGGTTCTTGTCCCAGTCACCATGGGGCTGGTCCCTGCAGATACATTAGACATCTTGGAATATGAACCAGACTGTTCATCTAGAAATTTAAGAATTTATAAATTAGTCGTGGCAAAATCATGTTCGCCAGGGGTTCAACACCAGGCAGTTGCAGAAGCTGCTCTGGTTACTCTGATCCAAGAGCCCTGCTGTCTTTTCTGCAGAACCACATGGCTGTTCTCTCACTTGCCTATGTTCATGCACTTTTGCAATCCATTTCTTTCCCCTGGAGCCTCTATAATAGATGCTGATTTCTCTGATTTGTGTGGTCTTCTCCAGGTCACAGGGGCTTTCTCTGTTGGAGCTACTGCTGATGTACCTCTGCTCTCTCTGTCTCACAGCAGTGGCTTCCACCCTGTTTTCACACTGTCCATCCTTCTGCTGCTCTGTGGTTTATTCCCAACTCTCAACTATCTTCTCCATGGGAGGGACTATTTATTTCACTGCAGAAACCCCATAATTTTGGAGTGGAACAAACTGGCTTATTGGCATGGAGCTGCTAAAAAGACCCACTTCCTTCCCTTTGGGATGAAAAACATATGTTTACTCCTAGTGTCTCAATTTCTGGTCCCTGACTACATAGAGCTGTCAGATTTAGCAAATGAAACTATAGGATCACCAGTTAAATCTGAGTACTTAGGATATATTTACACTAATATTTTTTTGTCTACCTGAAATTAAAATATAACTGAATGTCTTGTATTCTACCTGGAAACTCTGTAACTAAGGGAAAGTAGGTATCAGAAGAACACAGACAGCTGTTACAGATCCATACATATACACACCAAGAAGCACATGCATACACACATACTTTATAAGTCTAATTACTTTATTGAAGATACTAAGACAAATATCTGTTAGTTGTAATGCAACAATCATTTTCTATTTTTGTTCATTATAGAACTTTCAAATTTATTGTGAGCATGGGAATAGGTGAAGTGAGGATATTGCTCAGCATCCCTTGCAGCTATAAATTGCTAGACAAAGATGAGTGTAAGTGATGGCTACAATTTCAGGGTTATGCCCTTAAAGGGAAAGGATGTACTCTTCACTCTCTTTACTCTCTCATTGACTGGAACACAGACATGTTGGTCAGATATAGGACGACTATCTTAGGGTATGAGATAGAAGCTGTGTGTTGGGTATGGGAAAGTAACCAGATAGAGGGATCTTCAACAGCATATCAGCCCTACTGCTTATATGAGAGTCACTGTTACTTTGGATTTAGCAGAGGCAGTTTAACTGGGCTTCTGACTAGTACAGTCTTTATTATTAATTCTCTGGAAGAAAAGCTTAATAATTCCAGGAGACCAGATTTGAAGAGCATTGTGTAGGAAGCCATGTTTTATTTGTTCAGAGCACCAGCAGAGGCAAGAGATGGGTGAAAGATAGGATACAAGGAAAATTATGTGGAGAACTTGTTAAAATGCAGATTCCTTAGCTCTACCCTCTAGTATGTCAATTTAATAACTCTGGCGTGAGCCACAGAGTCACCATTTGAAAAGTATCCCAAAACAGTTTCATGCAAGTGGTCCTTGGCCTTTGAGAACTACTGGTCTCTGGAGGAGCCCAGTCCCACACCAGACTCCTGGGAAATCCTGCAGTGAATTAACTTAGGGAACTTCTTAATTGCTACAGAGATGCTGTTGACAGTAGTATTTTGCAATCTAGAAAGAGCGCCTTGAAAATGAATACTTGGAAATATTTGATGGGGCACTCGATGAGATGCAGACACTTGGAAAGATATGAAGCCTGACTCTAGATGGCCTGTAAATTCCACATACATGCACTAATTAGGTGACAAGACATAATTAAACTATTTGGAGTCATGATTGAAAAATAAATATTTTAAGAGATAAGAGGGCAAATTTTAAACTCTCTAGTCTTCACATTCATTTCTTTGGTTCATGGTATTGACTGAGGACTCAGGATAATTACAAATGGTAATAATGCTGGGTAATTATATACTTGCCTGTGTTCACATTGGATATGAAATCAAGATACGCACTTCCAAAGTGAACTTACAGGGAGCCCTTTCACAGACAGGCCTCTGAGAATTAAGTTTGTATCACAAGCCAACAACAAGAAGGAGCCATCATGACACTAACCACAGAAGGAAAACAATTAGGAATAAACTCTCATAAAAGAATGAGATGGGGCCTGGAGAGGGGATCAATGTGCCAAACAGGGGTTGGGGTATGGCCCAGCAGCGCAGATGCTCAGCACATATGAGCCCCTGGGTTTGATCCCCAGCACCACACACAGAGTATAAACCAACCAACCCACTAGATAAATAGCAGCTATTTTAGAATGATCTATATTTGCACAAGAATCCTGTGCTTGGAACTGCATGGGGGTAAGTAGGGAGGAGTGCAGGTCAAAGAGACATTTAAGGTGTAGACTTACCATTGTCCCTGGGATGCAGGACACATTTGGCAGCACCACTATAAATGGTGTGGGACCAGGGCCAAATCAGTCCTTCAGGAACTTCAAGGATGGAGAAATTGGGGAGGGTGAGTCTAGCAGGGGAAGTTTCTTTAGACAGGCAGTCCTCTGAAGTCCATTAGCCAACAGGACCTTTCTTGGTGTGAAGGATACAGAAGGACCAAGAAAAAGTCCTTTCCTCAAGGGGCTCCATTCTGGTGGAGGGAGGCAGATCATAAATGTTCTCTGTCCTGTGGTGATAAACCCAAGGATTCTGCAGGAATTCTACACAGGATTCTGCAGGTGCTTTACCACTGAGCCACACCGCCAGCCCAGTTTTTATTTTTTATTCTGAGACAGAGTCTTGCTAAGTTACATAAGCTCCCTCTGGCCTTGAATTTGGGGTCTTCCTGCCTCCTCCTTCTGAGCTGCTGGGATTACAAGTGTGAGCCACTGCACTGGCCTCATAATTGTTCTTAAAAATTAACACCTGGCCAGGTACGGTGACTCACACTTGTGATTTCAGTGATTCGGGAGGCAGAAGCAGAAGGATCACAAATTTGAGGCCAAAGGCAACCTGCATAACTTATTGAGACCCTAACGCAAAATAAAATATGAAAAATGGGGATGGGGTGCAACCCAGTAATAGAGTATTTACAAAGTATGTGTGAGGCTCTGGTTTTAGCCCAAGTACTGAAAAAATAAAAAACAAAGAAATAAACAAACAAAAAAAGAATAAACCACTACAGATAGACCCTAACTTAATGATGGTATGAGTTTTGATTTTTTCTTTACTTTCAAGATCTTTATTTTTACTTTTATGGACTTCTAAAGAACAGTTTTGGGAGAAGGATATGGCGAAGCAATCCTGAAACAATAAGCCATTGAAAACCCTATGAAGAGCAGAGAAACATTGACAACAACACCAGGCATGGCACAGTGTCAGAGAGTGTTTCGTTTTATTGTTCGGAGCATCACTATGACTTGACAGCACCCAATAACAACAACAAAGAAGAGTTTTAGGTTTTCAGAAAACACAGGAAGTTCCCATACAATCCCTTGTGTCCCCTCCCGCTTCTACTTTCCACTTCCATTAACATCTTGATGCAGTGTGGTTCATTTGTTACACATGATGAACCAATATTGAGACATTATTAGCTAAAGTCCAAAGTTAAACTAGGGCTCCCTCTTTGTGTTACACATACTATGAACTTTTTATGATAATTACTGTTGTTGTTAGGGTAGTTGAGTTGATGTTCGATTCATAAAAACCCTATATACAACAGGCAAAACACTATTGTCAGTGCTTCTCTGCTATTCATAGGGTTTTCAATGGCTGATTATTTCTTCTTTTTTGGTGGGGGAATGGGTTGCCAGGTCCTTCTCCCAAATTATAATTATTAATGCATATTAATTGAACATGTTAATGGGCTTCACTGTGATGTGTTTTGATTTTTTTACTTTCTAGTGGTGCAAAAGTGATATTCACTGAGTAGAAACCATACTTTGAGATTTGAATTTTGTTCTTTTCTTGGGCCAGTGACACACAGTACAATACTCTTGTGGCAGGGACAGTGGCAGTGAGCTGCAGCTCCCAGTAGCCACACAATCACCCAGGGAAACACTGGTACTCTGCAACAAGCCGTAGTCAGTGTGTGGCTAAGCTATGGTATTTGGCGGTTTAGATGTATTAAATGCATTTTTAACTTCTGAGATTTTTCAACTAAATGCATTTATTGAGACGCAACCTCGTTTTAAGTCATGGAGCGTCTGTATTTCATGGAAATATTGGATTTGACCAACAATATTATGAATAATATAGAATTGTTAGTGTATATGGTTAACCTTCCATGACTGGTAAATAAGTTAGATGTTTTCTGATACTAATGAGAATTATGAAAAAGCTTTGATAAGATAGAAGGTGGGTTTGTGGCAGCAGGTGGCAGGCAGTCCGGGTCAGCCTCTCACGAGAGCAGATGTCTGAGTGCAGACTGGAAAGAAGGAAAGAGTATGGAGACCTGGAACAGCACTCACAGGAGTACAGGCGCTGAGGCAGGATGGAGGGGGGTTATTTAAAGAATGGAGGTCAAGGCCAATGTGGCCAGAGGTGATAAGGGAGGGGGGAGAATGATGTCGATGGGGCTGGATGAACAGGGCTTTGAGGTCAGGGAAATTTAGACTTTATTCTAAGAACAAAGCCTTGGGTAGAGACTCTTAGAAGAGAAACATTATAGAATAATCCCGTTTGAAAACAAGAAACCTAACAAACAAAAAAAATAAAAAATGACGCCACCACTAGCAACACTCTGGCTGCTATGAGGGGGACCCTAGGGAGTGGCCCTGGAGCAGGGGCAGGGCTGAGGGATTATTTTGTTGGCCTAGGCTTCTCCATGACCAGAGGCTTGGAAGGACGTGACTGAGCCAGGCATCGAGGAGAGATGCTGGCAGGGGTTGTGGGGAAACCAAGGCCACCAGTCTGGCAGATGTGGCTGCGGGTGGGGAGCACAGCCATGCAGAGAGGAGCCAAGGGAGGACAACGCCATTTGGGGAGAGAACAAACCAAGGAGTTGTCCTTGCACTGGTCAGAAAAGCTGGAGAGAGTTTAATAAAGTGTCGGATGGCCAGAGAGCTCCCCGGGAAAGTGGTCCGCATCGCACATGGGTCTTTCTGGCTGCTGGAACAAAACCCCACGGGTCAATAGGTCACACACAGGAGGCACTAACTGATGTATGTCTACAAATAAATTATACAAATTATTTGTAATGGCTGTCTGGTCTCTGGAATGGGTATTCCATCACTAACTCTGTAAATTTCCTAATTGTTTGACATTTAGGCTATTCTCTCTCTCTCTCTTTCTCTCTCTCTCTCCTCTCTCTCTCTCTCTCTCTCTCTCTCTCCCTCTTTCTGCCATAATAAACAGCACTGATGAATTTTTTTTTTTTTTTGTGGTACTGTGGGTTGGACCCAGGGCCTCCCGCCTGCATGCTCTGCAAGTGCTGGACCACTGAGCTGCACCCCCAGCCCATTTTTTACTTTTTTGAGACAGGGTCTCACTAAGTTACGCCGACTGCCTCTGGTCTCGAACTTGCGATCCTCCTGCCTCTGCCTCCCGAGCCACTGGGATTACAGGTGTGTGCCACCGCACCTGTCGCCGAATTTTGGTATTTTGACTAACTCAAATTTCAGCACTGTGGCGTCTGATTCCTTCAGATCTTAGAAGCTAAGCAGGATCAGGCCTGGTTAGTACTTGGATGGGAGACTGCCTGGGAACACCAGGTGCTGTAGGCTTGGGAGAAGGACCCAGCAACCCACTCCCAAAAAACAATCAGCCACTGAAAACCCTATGAATAAGCCGGGTGTGGTGGTGCATGCCTGTAATCCTAGCAGCTCGGGAGGCGGAGACAGGAGAATCGCAAGTTCAAGACCAGATGCAGTCTGCGTAATTTAGCGAAACCCTGTCTCAAAAAGTAAAAAAAAAAAAAATGGGCTGGGGGCGCAGCTCAGTGGTCCAGCACTTGCAGAGCATGCAGGCGCGAGGCCCTGGGTTCAACCCCCAGCACAGCAAAAAAACAAAACAAAACAAAACAAACAAACAAAAAAACCCACTATGAATAGCAGAGAAGCATTGACAATAGTGTTTTACCTGTTGTACATAGGGTCCCTCTATGAGTCGGACTGGATAGCACTGAACAACATATAACCACTACCCACAGACTTCTTGTATACTCATTACTCAGCTTCCTTTAATGTTGACATCTTTTATAACCCTAGCATATTTATTAAAACTAACAAATTAGCATTGGTGATATTAGCTAAACTAGACTTTATTTGGGCTGGGGTTTAGCTCAATTGGTAGAGGGCTTGCTCTGTGCATGCTGAAGCCTTAGGTTTGATCCCGAGCACTCCCCAGATGGGAGAAGCAGTGGCAGCCCACTCCCAAAACAATCAGCCACCAAAACCCTATGAATAGCAGAGAAGCACTGACATAGCCGGGCATGGCACTGTGTTAGGGTGGGTTTCGTTCTGTTGAAAATGGGGTCTCTATGAGTTGGACCTGACTCAATGGCACCTAACAGCAACAGATTTTATCTGGATTTAACTACTTTTTCTATATGTTCCCTTTCCATTTCAGGAAACAAACCACAGTACTGTATTGCATGAGGTCCTGCTGTCTTTCTTTCTTTCTTTCTTTCTTTCTTTCTTTCTTTCTTTCTTTCTTTTTAACAGACTTGAAGCTGTTTCCTTGGAGGGCTGAGCTAAACACATTTTTGTGGGAAAAATACCCACAGCTAACTTTTTTCTGAGTGCTTATGATTAGCTATCCTGACAACTCTGTAGAGCAAGGTACTCCTGCTCTCGTGTTTTTATAGATGGGGAAACTCAGGCTTAGAGAAGTCAAGAGGCTTAATTGAGGTCACTCAGAAGTAGAGCTGGATTCAAATAAGGCAGCCTGGCTCATGTTTAACTGCCTTTCCCAGACGATGGACTGCCCTGGCTCTCACCCCAGAGCCAGCGCTCCATGTGTGGCCTGGAGCTTGGACCCTCTTGCCTGTAAGCAGAACTAACCCCGGCCAACACTGAGCACCTCGTGCACTCCAGGTTACTCCTGAAGGCTTGAGCAGTGGCCCTCCAAATCTTTGTCTCCTCCACCCCATTTACGTAGTTACTGCCTGTCAATCCCATCACAGTGCGCTTGGCCACAAGGCAAAGGCGCCTCCTGGTGTTTGCATTTGAATAGGGACCGGAGCCTGAAGTCAAACAATGAGGCTCGTGGAGGGAGTGGGGTGAATCTGGGCTGAAAGCATTCCAGCCGCGTCTGAGCCGCTCCGCTCCGAAGGCGGCTCCCTCACCACCTACTCAGACGATTCATTTCTTCACTTGAAATGCCAGCCAGTGCCCTTCATCCTCTCATTCAGCTCTGCTCCTCTTCAGGGACTGGCCCTACGCCTGGGGACAGATAAGTGACTGCCTTTTAGCCAGGGTCCCTCCCGCACTACCTGGGCTCTTCCAGCTCTCCTGCCCAGGAGCACTGTCCACATGAGCAGGAATGAGGCAGCCGGAACTAACGCTTGCTGTCAAGCTCCAGGTCACGGTTCCTAACTGCATGCCATGCCCCGCATCGTCGGAAACGCGCAACAATGTAGTGGGGAGGTGTATGGGTCACTGAGGCAGTAAGGAAGTGGAGGCTCAGAGTGACCTAGCTGGTAAGTGGCGCAGCATGGGTCAAACCTCAGCCTCCATGGCTGTACTGCCAGGATCCTTCCTCCACATCAAATACCGTCATGATGATTGTTCTGGAAACAGGGCCATTGCCAAAACCAACCTCGAGTCCCTGATGCTGGATGGTCCCATGATGTCCTGGGTCAGCAGGGTGAGGATGAGGCTGGTGACAAACCCCCTTTCTAAGCCCCCCCCCCCCCCACCGTGTGGATGCGGAAGAGCGCTCTGTGCCCGGCAGGCAGGAGGGCCGTGGCCAGACCTGCATTCTGTCCAGGAGGGGTATTTCCGCATTCAGGTGAGAAGGCTGAAAGGACGCTGATAGTGTCTTGGCGTCTGTTTATCTGGGAGTGCACCCGGGCTGAGGAGCAGCTTTAATCCTTTTGTTGACATTAAGAGGCTCAGTGAAACTAGCATTGTCCTGAACTGGGGCTGCAGTTCAGCTACAGGTCTGCGCTGGGTGGCACTCACACAGAAACCAGCATGGGGGGAAATAATCCTAACATTCAGGGCTGCAATCTGGACTGACTCATCTCAGAGTCATCCACAAGCCACTCACACCCTTCTCGGTTATGTGCAACCTCAGGTTGCTGGACACACACTGGAAGTCTTCACTCAAGCGTCTAAGAAGGAACAGCTAACAGGTGTGGAGTTCATACCACACACAAGCACCTCACCTGCGTGAACTCGGTTAGTCCTTAGAGCAAATGACATCGAAGTAGGCATACTTAGCATCTCAATCTTACAGATGAGGCATAGAGTTTAAGAAACTTGTGAGGGGGGTCAGGACACTGCTACCCTCAAATATGGTAGCTTGGCATATTGCAAATCTTAAATGAAAGAAGGGCTGAAATTTCAGTTGGTAGAGAGTGTGCCGTGTACCCTCAGAAACCCTGGATTCCATCCCAAGCTCTACAAAAATGGGAGAAGGACCCGGCAGCCCACTCCCCAAACAGTCCTGAAACAATCAGCCACTGAAAACCCAATTAATAGCAGAGAAGCACTGACACAGTGCCAGGCATGGCCCAGTGCTGGGGAGTGTTTCATTCTTTTGAACATAGGGTTGCTATGAGTCGATCACACCTAACAACAACAACAACAACAGCAGCAAGTGAAAAGGAATTTGAGAGCACACCAGAAGCAGCTAGGTTCCCACAGCCAGTAAGTGGCAGAGCTGGGAACTGAAAACAGGCAATGTTGGTTATTATGTTTGTAGATATGCAACACAGGCAAAGATCAGTAGGGACATAAACTAAGGGTATATTTCTTTGCTATTTATTTATCTTTCCTAATTTCCTGTAACATATTTTTGTGTGTGAGAACAGCAAAACTAACCAGAATTTCTACCAGAAAAAAGGGAAGATCCTTAGTAGGTACCTGTTGCATGGGACAATGACAAGTTTCTGTCCTGTGAGTAGCCACAGAAAATCAGTTTGGAAAGACCACTGGTCAGGTGGACAGATAGCAGTCAAAACCGTTGATATAAAATTGAAGGGTTTGGTTATGAACTTATCTATGTATTGACTCAATTATCCATTTATTCCTTCAATAAAACATGGAGCTGTTCTGTCTAGGCATTGTGGTGGGTGCTAAGGTTACATTTATCCATAGAACAAGGTGCCTACCCTGCAGGGTATCATAGTCTGGGTGTTGGGTGGGGGAGTTACGCTTTCAATTAAGCACCCAGCCACTTGCTAAGGTATAAAACAATTCAGAGCTCTGGCTTCTCCACTAGATTTTGAATCTTTGAGAGCAGGATCCAGTATAAATACCTGCCATATATTTCAATCTTTTATGCATTCATGCACTTTACATGTATTCATGAATGTTTTCATTATTATGTGGTGTCTGAACATATCTAGCCTGCAGCTGTAGCCCTGTGGCTTCTAATCCCATCAGATCTCCGAAGCTAAGCAGAGTCGGGCCTGGTTACTACTTGAATGAGAGACCGCCTAGGAACACCAGGTGCTGTAGGCTTGGGAGATGAACCAGGCAATCCACTCCCAAAAATCAATTCGCCATTGAAAACCCTATGAACAGCAGACAAGCACAAGAATAGTGTTTCGCCTTTTGTATGTAGGGTGGCTATGAGTCTGATACCGACTTGATGGCACCTAACAACAACAATGAACACATTTAGGATGTACAGCAAAGGAACAGACATATTTGGGCTGCAGGTTATAGGAGGCAGAGAACAGGGGAGTTGGAAACATCTCCATTCAGACTTGAGCAGAGGCTGAAGAGATGAGAAAGCTTCCACCATGTATAGAAGGTACTTCTGGGAGAGCAAACAGCATGTGAAAAAATGATGTCTGTGCAGTGCTGCCTAATGTTTGTGAGGAAATGCCAGTAGTTCAGTTAGGACCCAGGAACTGGGATTTTAATTTGCTTAAGTTACAAGAGGAGACAAAGAGGAGAGTGAGTGTGTGTGTGTGTGTGTAGATGGCAGTTAGGGCATAAGAAAGCAAGCTCTGTTTCTCCCATCCCCTTCCACTCCCTCATCCTTTTTCTGTTTAATAAGCCCTCCCCTTCTCTTTTGGAAAGGAGTGAGAGGTAGGGAACCACCATGTTTAGGGACCTACTAGATGCCAGGCCCTGTGGCAAGTGCTTTGCTGCCTTTAATCCTTACTTTGGCACAATTCACTAGCCCTATTTTCCAGATGAGAAAACTGAGGCTGAGGGCAGTTAAATGATTCACCTGTAGGGTGAGTGATAGAACTGAAGTTTAGAATGAAGTACATCCAAGCCCCAAAATGTCACTTGTGTGTGTGCGTGTGTGTGTTGCTGAGGATGGGACCCCAAGCCTTCCGTAGCTAAGAAGGTGCTCTACCACTGAGCTACACCACCAGCTCCCAAAGTGTCCTTCTTTCCACTGGGCTAGATAGCATAATTTAACCTGGGATCATGCTTTTATCTTTCCAAAGTGCTTTCATGTACCTAGGCTCACTTGATTCCTACCATGACAATAACTAGTGAACTGGGTAAGTATTATTAACCCTTTTCAGGAGGAAAACTGAATCACTGCAAGGCTCTTTGGCAGATTTGAGAATTTCAGGATTATATATAGCCAAAAGTATTGTTTAAAATGACTCAGCTAAAGTCACACACGGGACCAAAAATGAACTTTCAGAGGCTAATCATTGCAAAGGGGCAGTGTGGACGTGCGCCATGCGCACACAAGCCCTTTAGAGGCATGTGGGGGTTTGCAGCTGGGTTGGCTGGAGGGCCCAGTCCAAGTGGCTGAGCTAATTCCTTCCTCTGCCTTCTGCCTGCTTCTTCAGTCACCCTGGGGCCCCTCCCAAGGGAACACCTGCAGATTCTCCACACAGTCCCTCATTTAGCTCCAAAGACCCAGCGCAAGCCTGGGTGCAGAATGTTGGTGCAATTTTGACAAGATGCTCACAGAGGTTCAGTGACTAGTTTTAATTAGGCCATCTTTGTTTACGTTTGATGTTTATCAGCTAATTGGCATGGCAAGGTGTGAGTCACACAGCTTTCCCCTGGCATGGAATCAGTTTGTCAGAGAAAAAGCCAGGAGAACAAATGATCCCAATTATGAGAGAACCCACTGGGCTAATTATCGTCCCACTAAGGATGGAACCTCCCCCCTCCTGCTGCTCCTGCTGCGGCTGCACCAAATGCCCTGGGATACCCCAGCCCTTCCCCAGCCCCAGAAACCCAGAAACCTGGGCTCTGGCCTGGCTGACTGCCTGGAGATTTATTCTCTTGAGTTCAAAACCAACATGTCCCCTCTGCTCAGACATACCAGGGCAGCTCTCCCCCTTTAATTCAAGATCCTTCTCCCCTTTAGATCCTGCCATGCAAAAGAGCTCATGTATAGGACTTCTCCTGTGTGCCAGAACCCTCTGGAAGCACTTCATAAGTATTTTCCCCAATAATACAATCCATCAAGTCCCATTATGATCTTCATATTACAGATGGGGAAACTGAGTAGTACAGAGCTTAAATAACTTGTCCAAGGGTAAGCACTAGAACTGGGCTGGAGTGTACATGATCTGCCCCTGCCCCTGCACCTGCTCCTGACCATCAGATGATTCTTGGAGGCTCAGAGAGCCCCTAAATCAGCCAATCAGGATTCTTCAGGCAGATTTCGGAGGCCACTGTCCCTGTAACTGTGCATGTACAATTGCCTTCTGGAACAATGCTGTCCAGAGCTTTCTGTGATGATGGAAATGATTTACTGCCCTATGCAGTGCAGTAGCCACTAGCCACATGTGGCTATTGAACATATCAAATGTGGCAAGTGGAACTGAGGGGCTGAAATTTTCATTTTATTGCATTTTAGTGCATTTTATTAGAGCTGCACATAGCTGGCGGTTGCCATGTTGGACAGCGCAGTGGTAGCTGGTCAGCCCTTAGTCCTCAAATACAGCAATTCCTAATCAGCCCTGTGTTTGTGGCTTTCCCTCCCCCAGTCTACCACAGCTTCCTGGCCTCTTGGTGGGCTTTCTTGGTTCAGGGCTGGGCTCCTCATTTCAGCATCCTCCCCCTGTCCGTTCTCCTAGGCCCCTGGGCAGAGGGACTCATGTAGAGGAATGCGGTTTGGCTGCCCTTGAGTTGAATGAGGATCCTGGACCTTTGGAATGTCCACAAAGCCCCGCACTCTCGGCCTCCCCTGTCTCTCTCCTTCGCCGGGGTAACAGATGGCCCCGGCTTTCACCAGCCGGGCCTGAGCACATTGTCACTCCCAGCTGAAAGTGAAATATTCAGTGGCATTTAAATTAAATAGACTCTAATGCTTCAGTAATATTAATTACGTTTTCATTCATCCCTGGCCTAATAAATCAATGCGTAAAGAGGGGATGCTCGGGAGGCTGGCAGCCGAGTGGGGCCACTGGGCCTTTGTGTGAGCCCGCACACAATGCCCCCATTCTTAGCAGGCCGCGCTTGCCCCTGCAAACATCTGTGCTCAGCCCCTCTTGAGGAGGAGCCAAAGTGGTAACATTTACACTCTGCTCGTCCAATTTGTCCCTGCACCAGGGCCTGAGTCAAAGGGAAATGTGAAGGCCACACTGAGAACCACTTTCAGGGCTGCTGGGGGAGGTGTGTGTGTTTGGAGCTGAGGGTGCTAAAAAAATTCTGGGGCAGAGGTTAGGGAACGGATGGAGAGAGGTTTCCACTGGTGCTAGGACCTCTCTTCCAGTCGTGGGATTGTGTTAGCTCAGCCTCAGCCTAGGCGAGGAAGGAGAAAAACAAGGAAGGGAAGAGGGAAGGAAGGAAGGAGAGAAGGAAGGAAGGAAAGAGAAAATTTGCTATTGAATGAGTTCTTACTATGTGCAGGAACTGTACTAAGCATTTTTACATTTTCATATATATTTTCATATTTATTCTTTACAACAATCTGTAACATGGATTAGAAAGATTGGCCCATTTTACAGATGATTTATTTGTAGTTCAGAGAAATTAAATAACTTGAATGTGGTTCCAGCCCATATCTGACTCCGAGGTCCACGTTTCCCATCTCTGAGTTCTGCAAACATCAGAAGAAACTATGGAGGAAAGGAAGGGATCTCTTAGGCTGTGCTTTAGGTCTAGGGCAAGGGGCCAATGTTTGAGAAGTTTCCAATATTCCCCTTGGTTTCTGAGGCTCTTTGCCTTTGGGGAGGTCCTGTCCCCACTGAGCAGTGCCCCCACCCTGCTCTGCGCTATACATATGTAAAAGAAGCCAATAAAACAGTCCAGAGAGTCTGCCCTCCTAAATCTTCAGGGGACAAAACCTCCCACTTGTGACGCTTCAAAGCTGCCCAGAGCTACCAGTTTACCCCCAGAAGTCCCAACTCAATGCCTCTGATTGGAAAATAAATAGCCTTGCCCATAAAAACCACAGGCCAATTGTTAAGCCAGGAATGGGAAAGTGCTATGTGCACCAGTGTGACGGAGCGCCAGAGCCTGACTCCTCCAGGGAGGCCGCCTTTCCGCCAAAGGAGGTGGGGGGGGCTTGTGCTGGGTGGAAAGTGTTCCTTAGAAGATATTTTAAAAATAGTAACTGTTTAATTCTACAAGATATAGGAGAAGGACCTGGCAATCCACTCCCAAGGCAATCCCGAACAGTCAGCCATTGAAAACCCTATGAGGGTCGCTATGAGTCGGATACCGACTCGACGGCACCTAACAACAACAACAACAACAATTCTACAAGATATCACATGGAAAAGCTAGTAATACAAATATGCACAGGGAAAGGAAAAGATCACCCAGACCCTTCCACCCAGTGTTAACACTTGATGTTTCTGTCTAGAGAGGGTTCTCTACCATTTACTTAGCAAAAATTGAGCCATTAGATGCAAACTGCTTTGTAACTTGCCTTTTTCTCCATTTAATATGGCTCAAAAACATTTCAAAGGTATTAAATATGTATCTCCATTATAATAATTTAAGTGATTAGTTTTGCAGCTTATTATGAAACATGGTTTGTCTATTTAATCAATCCCCAATTGTTGGACATTAGGTTGTTTCTTTCTCTCTCCCCTCTCACAAGTAATGTCATAATGAATTTTCTTGTGGCTAAATTGTGGTGCCAGCACATTTCTGATTATTAGAATAAATTCTCCAAGAGAAATTGCTAGGTCAAAGTGAATATACATGTATATTTTGAAGGAAGAAATTCTGAATATACATTATGATCTTTAAAAAGAAGATTTAGATACCCAAGAGGAGACAAGTCATAATGTCACAGAGACATCTGCATCTCTATATTCAATGCAGCACTTTTCACAACAGCAAGGGTGTGGAACCAACCAAGGTGCTCATCAACAGAAGAATTGATTAAAAAAACTGTGGTACATATACACAGTGCAATACTACTCAGCAATAAAAAATGAAATAATGTCATTTGCAGCAAAATGGCTGGAACTGGAGAACATCATCTTAAGTGAATGAACACAAGCTCAAAAAGGGAAATACTATGTTTTCACTCATATGTGGGAGCTGAATCATGATTAAAGGAAGAAAAAAACCCTATAGATAAAAATTGATATATAAAAAATGCCCAATTAAGCTTAGCGTACAAGGGACAATATAAAGAGTAGAAAGAAAGAGGGAGGGAACTAGCAGTGGGAAGGGAAGATTGGGGAGGAGGGTCAATGTGGAGGGATGAATGGAGAGAGGATGATCTCAATGTAAACAGAGCAACTTCATGAGTATATTGGAGAAATAGGGGAATACAAACCAAAGAAGCATTCGAGTTTTACTACATATTAGCCAAAGGGCTCCATAAACTCTTTGGGTTGATGAAAATGCTGCCAGAAGTGATGTAAAGGATGCAAGATGGAAAAAGCCAATGCTTTATTCCTCTGTGCCCCACCATCATTTACTAATAAGGGAAGAAAAAATCTGTTATAACCAAAAAGAAACAATCAAGATTCATTTTTGTACTTTTTGTTAAGAAACAATGTCTTTTATTTTCTTTTTGAAATTTGTAATTTTCTATCTATTTATCTCTCTCTCTCTCTCTCTCTCTCTCTCTATATATATATATATATATATACATATATATATATATATATATATATATATATATATATATATATACCAATGGGGTCCTCCTTCTCCATTGGAGATTATGATGTGTCCTAGGCCATGACTTGAGATTTCTGGTTGTGGATTTCAAATGGGAAATAAAATAAGTTTCACTATTAAAAAAAAAGATTCAGAAGAGTGCTGTGTGAGGTGGCACATGCCTGTAATCCCAGCAAATCCAGAGGTTGAGGCAGGAAGATCAAGAATTCAAGGCCAGAGATATCCTTTTTGAGACTGTCTCATAATGAGAAATTTTAAAAAAGGGGTGAGGGTGCAGTTCAGTCTGTCCTAGCATGCATGAGGCCCTGGGATCAACTCCCTAGGACTGCCTAAATAAATAATTTAAAAAATGTTTTGGAGGGATAGGGATATAGCTTGGTGGTAAACCTCTTGCCTATCAATGTAAGACCCTGGTTTGATCTCTACCACTGGAAAAGAAAGAAAAGAAAGGAAGAAAGGAAGAAAGGAAGGAAGAAAGAGAAAAGAAGAGAAGAGAAAAGAAAAGAAAATATTTGGAAAACTGTATCTCACCCCTAAACCCCATTCCTACTCAATGTGAATATTCTCACCTTCCATCATCTAAGCCTGATAGTTGAGGCTGGCTTGATTGTACAAACCAAAGTTTGGAAGTGTTTGTTCATCTTGTTGGTAGATTATTGCTGAGGACTTGCAGCCTTGGGATGAGGGTAGAAGCAGGACTTGTAATTCAGGAAAGAGTTGACTTTGTTAGTGCCCCTTAGGAAGCAATTGAGTAGAGGGCCCAACCTGTGGTCTCTGGGGTGAGCCTAGATTCAACACCAGCTCTGCCTCAGATGGGCTGCATACCCTAAGGAGAATCACCCAACTTCTCTGTATCAGCTTCCTTATTTGCAAACTAGTTGTTTATCTACTTTATTGCAGTGAAGATTAAGCATAGGTAAAATACCACACAATGTCTGATACATGGAAAGTGTTCATTAAACATTTGTTGAAGGATTGGGGTTTAGCTCAGTTGGTAGACTGCTCCTCTGTGCTCTCTGAGGCCCTGGGTTTAATTCTCAGTACCATGAAAATGGGAGAAGGACCTGGCAGCCCACTCATGAAATAATCAGCTATTGAAAACCCTATGAGGGTCTCCATGAGTTAGACCCAACTCGATGGCACACAACAACAATTTGCTACTATGCTATTATGTCATCCCACTAAGGAGCTAATCAATCAACCTCTTAAATTGTTCAAGTCTTAGAGACAGTAGGAGAAACCATGAATTGTTCTCTATTTAAATCTGTTTATATCACAGAGAAGGTAATTTGATTTACTCTAATATCCATTGAGGTCCTGCCACAAGCTCAGCACTGTGTTACAAAATGAATGGGTCCCCAGGAGCTTACTGACTAGTGGAAAAGGCAGAACCACACATTAGTCACTCAGATCCAAGGCAGCATGTTGCCAGCAATGGAACAAGAGGTGCAAATAACACTTGTGGATGAGGCATCTTATGCCACATCTTATGGGAGGAGGAGTGGAAATAGAGCTGAGGAAAATACAGTAACTTGTGGAAAGTTACACAGTTGTTAAAAATGGGGAGCTGGGATTAGACTCTAGGTCCATCTGATGAAACAACTCCTCCTTGTTTCCTCTGTATTCATAAGCAAATGCAAGGTCAAAGTCACTCTAGAGTAGATCAGGGCTGTCTAATAGAACTTGCTTTGAGGACAGATAACTACTATATCTGTGTTGTCCAATATGGTGGCCATTAGCTACTTGTGGCTGCTGGGCACTTGAATTGTGGCAACCGGGAGGAGGAACTGAGTTTTAAATTTTATTTAAATGTGGCTACTGGCTACTGTGTTGGACACAATAGGCCTAGACAGAGGAAACCAATTTAAAGAGAAAGATCTAGGTAGAAGAGCCAAGTTTTCAATGTCTAGGGAAGTGAGTGAATTGAAAAATAAAAAGTGAAAAGAAAAATCAACTCTAAGGGGAAGTTAACATGAGCAATGTACAATGAAATGCATGTGTGGAACTGTCATAATGAGACCCATTAAGTTGTACATTAAAAATTACTAGTAAAGAAAGAAAAATAAAAAGAGAAGCAGACTCCAATTTGAAAGGAACCGTTAATGATAATAAAAAGATTTTCATGGAGGCCAAATATTTTTCCACCCTTGGAACCACACATGCATTTGGTTGATGTGCTCTGACCATACCATCTTTGTGGCTCTTTGTCAAATAGTTTGGGGCTGAGCCAAAGCCCGTGGGGAGGGTTCCCCTTGGCACATTCATTCCCCCTTCTTCTCTGTTTTGTATTTGGCATTAAACCGAGTAACTGTCTCATGCTGAAACCACCACACGTATCTAATTCCCATTTTGTTCTCTGTCGGATTCAGGCAGAGAGCTGATAGAATAGCTGACGCTCTCAGGCCCGAGAGAACTTCCTATCTGTTCTTCTTAATAGTCAGAGCTGTGCAAATACACACTAGGCAGCCTGGGGGGCGGTGAGTCTCCCATCAGGAGAAGTGTTCGAGCATGGGCTGAACAATCACGGGTATGTTGTATCCAGGTTGTGAATGTCAGATGGGAGAGGAGAGGTAATTGTAATAAAAGATGCTTTATGTTATTTCTAATTCCCAAAGTCGGAGTGTTTGTAAAGCAGGCATGTCTGTTCCATAGCAATTCTTATCTCCTAGTACCTCCTAGTTCAAGTCAAACCCAGAACTTCTTGAGGTCAAGGCTGGGTCATATTCACCCACTGTGTTACTGGGGTAGGCATAGTACTTGGCACATTGATGGTCAGGGAAGGCTAGTTGCAGCAGGTGAGAGATCACTTCGGTCTTGATGCCTCAGCCTAAATGTTAATGGCAGTGTTGGGCTAGGAGTGTGTGGCTTAGTCAGAGAGCCCTTGCCTAGCACATATGAGACCTTGGTTTGATCTCCAGCACTGCAAAAATAAAACAAAGAATAAATAAAATAAAAAGATAGTCTTGATTTATTTTGGTAAGAGTAGATGCACTAGGTAAATTCAATGCAAATTTGGGTTTGCTCTCTGTAAGATCAATCATCCTGCATGGATTTGTTAAGTGCCTCTTGTGCACCCAGCCCTGGCATATAAAAAGGGAAGGAGGGAACTCACAATTCCACAGTGTTGCTTATGTGCCATGTACTGTGAGAGGTGCATTTGCAGACATTTTGTATAATAATTCCCAAACAACCTTGGAAGAGGAATTAGTACCCCTATTTTATAGAGAAGGAAGCTGGAACTTGACAAGGAAATAATCCAAACTCATACAGTCAGTATGTGACTGAGGTGATAGGAAGTAGCCTTCGGTGCTAGCCTGGTTTATGGAGCAGATGGATTAAAATTTCTATAGGCAGGATCACTGGTGGGAAGGGCAGGAGCCTGAAGGGCATCTTGGGTGGCTATGGACATTTGAACACTGGCATGGTAGGGAGATGACTTCTGCTTCTTTGCCAGAGAAACCACCATATCCCAGCAAATCAGAACAATTCAAGGCTGTGCTAGCTGGCATCATCTCTTCGTCTCCCTCCACCCAATTCTTCAAAGTTCTTACCTGTCAATGGGAGCCCATCAGAGTGGTTTCTTTAAACCTCTGAGGAATCATTACAAATGCAAGATCTTTTTTCTCAACTATCTCCCATTGGGCAGATTTCAAAGCCCACTTAAGGTATGTTAACCAAGACTCTGTTGCAAGTTGCAGAAGCTCAGTTCAAAGTGGTTTAATTATGAACACATGGTGTTGAAAAGGCAAGATTTCAGGGATGGCTGGATATAAGTGCTCGGATGATGGTACTAGAAATGCCTCATCTAAACTTTGGCTCTTCTC
Organism: Pedetes capensis; assembly: GCA_007922755.1. Lineage (NCBI taxonomy): Eukaryota > Metazoa > Chordata > Mammalia > Rodentia > Pedetidae > Pedetes > Pedetes capensis. The sequence goes on from VMDO01013455.1 coordinate 26,877, forward strand.
TCCTCTGTTCTGGCTCCATCATCAGGGATGGCCACCAGCAGCTCCAGATTCACTTCTGAGCATCTTTAGCAGAAACAGTGCTACTTTTCTCCAAAAGTTCTAGCATCAAAAGAAATGGAGTGCAACAGATAATGTTGAAACGATGAGCTAGCTCGAGCTGGGTACCTGTGCTGGTGCTGACAGATGTCAAGCACTGCTGTGTTTCCCTTAAAAATTTAAAATCCCTTCAGGCAGCCCTGAAGGTTCTCTGTGGCACCCCAAGGGATGCTGTCATTCAGTTTGGGAAAGAAGGTTGTCAGCTTGTCCCCTACAGCTTTTCTCCCTTCCCAATTCCTGGCCTCAGCCCTTCCTGTTTATAAAGTAGTGATTTGAATCCTACCCTTGGCTTTTCTTAATGCATCAACTTAGATTATTTACTCTTTCTAAATCTTCATTGCTCACTGGTAAAGAATGACTATAGTATCCACCTGTAGAGCCATTGTGAAGATTAAATGAGATTCTGTATCTAATGTACTGAATGCAGTGCCTGGAATACAAGCAATACTCTCAGTTGCCGTTGTTTGTTTTTTTGTTTTGTTTTGTTTTTGTTTTGTTTTGTTTTGTTTTTTTACTTTCTTCTGATTGCCATTAATACTTGGTGCAGATATATTAGTTAGCATTAGGCTTATCTGTGAATGACAGAAAGTTGTAAATACCTGTGTTAAAGCCTAAGAAGGTAGTCCAGGGCTGATGTGATATTACCTACTGTCAGGGATCCAGACACTATCTATTTTATTTATCTAGTATTCATAGTTCTCTTTTCAAGGCTAACTCATGGCCCGAGAGGGTTGCTTTTGCTCCAGCTGTCATGTCCCATCCCAGCCAGAAATAAGAAAGAAAGCACAGGAGAGGCTTAGGTTCCTTTTCTTCTTGGAAGTTTCATACGCCAGTCCTAAACCAGAACTTAAGTCATACCTATCTGCAAAGGAAATGGAGAAATGTAGTGTTATCCAGGGTGACCATGGTGCCCAGCTCAAAGCCCTATTACTGTAGAGGAAGGGTAGGCTGTGTTACAGCAGGGCCCTGGGAAAGGCCCCTGGCAACTGGGCTCATCCTGGACGATGGAGCTCAGAGAAAAGGGCTTCTACTTAAGTAGGAACACTGTACATCTTTTACTACCTGAAGAATGTAAATTTGGTTCCGGAATATTTAAGACAGCTGAAGGTTAAAACCCAAGTCTGAAGCTCTCTTCCCTGAGCCAAGGAGCTTAGCGCAGCCGGCCCCTCTGACTGCCAGCCAGGCGCGCGGGCGGGGGAGAGGCAGAGCACGGTCCCGACCAAACTTGGTTTGAAGCCAAATTCCAGGACTCTTGGGGCTGACTGGCAGCCACTCCGTCTGAGCAACCTGGGGGATCCTGAGAAAAGAAAGAACATCCGAATCCCAGAACAAAATCCGCAGCGAGGATGCTCCTGCCGCCCAGCTCTGGCTGGGAGGCGGCCCAGCGGGGAGGATGAGGTCATGGTGACAAGTGAGAGGAGGGGGAGGGCTCCAGAGGCTGCCCACGAGCCGAGCCCACAGCAAAGGCAGCGTCCTGGCCCCCATCCCTGTCTGCTGCCGCTCTGCTGCCTGATCTCAGCGAACTTGCCTTGTCTTTGGACTTCAGTCTGTGCGGCTGATGGGTGGGAACCACAGCAGCCGCAGATGGGTGTCGGAATGTGCAGAAAGTGAGCAGGGGTTCTACGGACTTGGGTTGACGATCATGTAGGTTCATCCATTGTAATAAATGAACCAGTCTGGGGGTGCAGGGGGGATGACAATGGTGGGGAGTGTGGGGGAACTCTGTACTCTTTGTTCAGTTTTGCTGCGAACCTAAAACTGCTCCCCCAAAAAAGTCTGTAAAAGAAAGGAAAGAAGGAAAGATGGGAGGGAGGGGTTGAGGAAGGAAGGAACGGAGAGAAGGAGGTAGGAAGGAAGGTAGGAAGGAAGGAAGGAATGTAACAAGGAAAGAAAGAAGGAAGGAAAAAGATATTGATCTTGGGAGTGCTATTGCCAATTTGGGGCTGAACAGTTACTTAACAATTGCTGGAAGGAAATCAACTATACATATTTATCAGATGATCCAAAAGCAGTAAAGACAAAACAGTCATATATGAGGTAAATGTTGTTAGGTGCTGTTGGGTCTGACTCATAGTGACCCTATGTACAACAGAATGAAACACTCCCTGACACTGTGCCATCCCCAGGACTATTGTCAGTGCTTCTCTGCTATTCATAGGGTTGTCAATGGTGGATTGTTTTGGGAGTAGATTGCCAGGTCCTCCGTAGCCTGCAGCACCTGGTATTCCCAGGCTGTCTCCAGATCAGATGCAATGTTGGTATGGCAGCAGACACTAGGTAAATAGCAATTGTTTATCAAGGCCAACGTAGTAAAAGAGATTAAGGAAGTCTCCAAATAGCCACATAACAAAATTGCCCACATCTTGGTGTTAAGAGGTTTGTTTTACGGGGAGGGTAGTTTAATGTCGAACTTGGAAGTGGAAGTAGATAAAAACATGAATGTCATATTATCTGTGTCATGGGGGTGCATTTTTAGGTTATTCCATGATCATTGTGTTTCAGGATTTAGGAGATACGATTATTGTTTGAAGATCTGCAAGAGCTCTCGTTTAGTGGGTGGATTTCCTGTTCTTTCAAGAAAATCCTGTTGTGGGTAAAATGTGATGAGTTCACAGTGATGCTGTGCAATAGAACTGTCTGTGACGATGGAAATGTTCCAATTTGTACAATTCAAAATGGTAGCCACCAGCCATGTGTGGCTACTGAGCTCTTGGAATATGACTTGTTGAAAAATTGATGAGTTGTTGAAAAATTGATTTTATTTAATGAATTTGGCCTATAAATTTAAATGAGCTGGGATTTAGCTCAGTTGGTAGAGCACTGCTCTGCAGTCTCTGAGGTTCCACATTCGATTCCCAGCACTGCAAAAAGGGAGAAGGATGTGGCAACCCACTCCCAAGGCAATCCTGAAACAGCCATTGAAAACCCTCTGAGGGTCGCTAAGAGTCGGACTCGACTCGACGGCACCTAACAACAACAACAACAATAAATTTAAATAGTCACCTTTGGCTTAGTGGCACTGTGTTGGATAGCATGGGTCTAGGCCCACATGATCCAGCAGTTCTTTTCCTCCTTATCTCAGAGTCTCTTGAAAATTTGCTCTGTGTGTGTGTGTGTGTGTGTGTGTGTGTGTGTGTGTGCACGCACGTGCATGGCGTCTGTGTGACATGGGGTGCATGCATTAGCACATACATACAATCACGTGCAGAAAATTTCCTCAAATCCCTCCACTCCGAAACTTACCCTCCATCCCCAGACACTTAAGGCTCAAAATGACAGATCATCCTACTGTTGTTAGGTGCCATTAAGTCGGGTCCAACTCATAGTGACCCTGTGTACAACAGAATGAAACACTCCCAGACACTGTGCCGTGCCCAGCACTATGTCAGTGCTCTGCTATTCATAGGGTTTCCAATGGCTGATTGCTCTCGGGAGTATCCTACCACATGCAGTAAACCTTTACCTGAAAAAGGCAGAAGGCACAATGGATAGAGGAAACAAGGCCGGAGCTATGTAGAATTTCTTTGCTTCATGCCTTTTGCATATTTTTGCTTTTAAAAAGTAGATTATTACATTTATAGATCCATCGTGTGATGGGTCAGAGGATCAGGCTGAGGCATCAGCCTAGTCCTGGTTTTGCCACCACATTCCTATGTCAGTCTGGCATATGACTTTCCTCTGTAGCTGTTTTCCTATGGTTAGTAAATAAATTGGTGTATAAGAGCCATGCCATTCCTTGACAGCATCTTAGGTCTAGGTAGGTTATCCATTTTTTTTTAAATTGAAAAACATGAAGATAGAAGACCTTCCTTCCGGCCATAGCAGATAGTTTAAAGTACATGCCAAAGTCTGCAGTGTGTTACAAAGGCAGCTGGGGTACTATGCTACTGTCAGCATGGAGTTTCCTAAGTTAAGGCTTGGTAAGTTTCTTAAAACCTCAGGACTCATCAGAGCCTTTAATAGGCTTTAACATCATAACTCTCCAGGTGGGGGATCTGGGATCTGCCTTTCCCAGAGACCCCCAAATGATTTCTGTTAGAAGAGCATTGTGCAAGAATGTCTAATATTTTGTGGAACACATTTTGAGAAGTGGTGATTTTGAGTGGGCCTGAGTATTTTGCGGGGATCTACCTGCCTCTCCTGCTCAGGTACAGAGCTGAGATTTTGCACTGTGCAGAGGACCAAGTCCTGCTTCCTTCATGCAGGTGTGGCTCCCCATGGCCTAGCTCTCCAGCCGCCTCACAGCCTGTTTTGTGCTGGGGCAATGGTGATTTGCAAATTCTTCCTCCAGCTCATGTGCATGGGCCTGGAATGGGCTCCTTCTGGAGGGACAATATTGCCTGAGGCCCCCAGCAGTCCTGCGACTTCTGTGGGAGCTGACAGCGACTGGCAGAGGACAGAGTTTGGCTTTGTGCTTGTACAATTGGTTGTGAATTCTGTCGAGCTCTATGGATTCATCTGGATGAGAAGGTCTGTATAAATGCAAGATCATTATCATTATCAGCTAGCCCAGTTGGAGCCCAGTGATTCACAAGCCGACAATCAATGAAGCCTTTCCAACAATTCCTTTCTACATGGCTTGAAAAAGGTGTAATTACATGGAGCTACATACCCTCTGGAGAGACAGTGACGTTCATTTGTGGCTGTCCGCCGAGCCATGGGAGAGGGATCTCCCAAGCCCCTCATTAGGGACTTGGAGAGAGATGCCCTCCAGGCCCTGCCAGGTTCAGGGACAAGTAAGAAACGGCATCTGGGGAAGTTCTAAGGCTTTGCCCTGGTAGGCATAAAGGGAGTAGGCTTGCCTCTGCAGCTCAGGCACTCTCAGGAGGACCCAAGGAGTTTGTGTGGGTCCTCCCACTTTTTTTTTTCTTCTGATTTTGTTTAGGATCAGGAAAAACTTGGATTCATGGAATTTTCCTTGCTGAAGCTGCTTGCCTACCTCATACAGAAACCATGAGAAGCCACCATCAGGGCAACTCTGAACCGAATAAGGTAAGCCCTACCTCATTCTTTCCTCACAAATCTCTGGCATTTCTAGCTGTGTGATCCTGGGCAAATTCCTTAACCTCTCTGGGTTTTTTAGAATAGAATTGGCAACGCTTACCTGCCTAAGAGCATGGAGGGGGACAGGACCAAGTCGTTTTTTGAGGCCCTTTGCCTATTAGGATCTATTAGGATCTTTTATTTCAACACAGAACTTGGTGCTATAGGAGGGGAAAAATAAGAAACACCTTTTTTATTTTTCTTCAATATTTCCAGTTTAAACCCAGGGTCTCGCACATACTTTTCAAGCACTTTACCACTGGGCTGCAATCCCAGCCCAGTTTCTATTTTTTATTTTGAGTTAGGGTTTTGCTTGAAAAAAAAAAAGGGCTGGGATTTAGCTCAGTTGGTAGAGCGCTGCGCTGCAGTCTCTGAGGTCCTGAGTTCAATTCCCAGCACCGCAAAAATGGGAGAAGGACCTGGCAATCCACTCCCAAGGCAATCCTGAAACAATCTGCCATTGAAAACCCTATGTGGATCGCTATGAGTCGGACTCGACTCGACGGCACCTAACAACAACAACAACAAATTATGCAGGCTTTCCCTGGCCTGGAACTCTCAATCCTCCTGCTTCCATCTCCTGAGTCCCTGGGATTACAGGTGTGTACCACCTTGCCCAGTCTGAATTATACTTTTTTATTTTATTTTTAGCAGCACTAGGGATTGAACTCAGGGCCTTGTGCATGCTAGGCAAATACTTTCCCACTAAGCTATATCCCTAGCCCTTAGTTTTACAAGACAGGGTCTCACTATATAGCCCAGGCTGGCCTTGAACTTGAGAGCCTCCTGCCTCAGCTTCCAAGTGCTGGGATTACAGGCCTGTACCACTATGTCCAAAATTTTTTAAAAAGTGATTTCTTCTTTATCTTCTCTCCCAAACAGAAGACTGGCAGTGATTCTGGGACTTGAAGGTTGGTTCAGAGTTAGAGAGCCTTAGCAAGAGTCCACTGTAAGCAAGTGGGTAACCCAACTTTTCTGCTTCACAGTTGTCTGACTGCAACGGGGAGGGAGCAGAGGGAGGCTGGGTAGCAGGTGCCAAAATTCAGAGAGAAGTAACAAGTTCTACTATTCTGTGGCACAGCACTGTGACTCTGGTTCACAACAACCTATTATGTACTTCACGAGGAGCTCAAAGGCACCAATCACAAGGTAATGATAAGGTGAAGGAAAGGTTAATTATATGGTTTGGTCAGTATGTACAATATGTGTGTTTTGAGATATCACACAGTACTATATAAATGTGTTCAATTATTATTTATAAATCAAAAATAATTTTTAAAAAACATTGAAGGAGAGGTAAATGTTAACTACCCCAATTGGATCATTCGTTACACACTATGCATCCATCAGTTTTGACACTCTACCCCATAAATTTGTGTCCTTGAAATGAAAAAACCCACAGTTGTCTGCCTACAGCCTCTCCTCAGCCTGTCGGCCTGTGTCTTCACAAATAAGGTGGAGGTCATGGGCTTGCTTTGCCAGGAGCTCTGGCGTTAGGCTCTCTAATGAGGTAGGAGGCTTTTCCTGAACCCAGATGTGCCCTGCACACAGTGAGTGAAGCGCATCTCTGGTCCTCTGCCTCCCCACTCGACCTCCCACCCCCAGGAACATTACCAGGGAGCTTCTGGGGAGAGAGAGGTGATCAGAAAGGAAAGCAGATCTCTGTCAGCTGGAGAGACACAAAGTCCAGGCCACTTTCAGCCCATAGGCAGTTGTGTCCCCATGCTTTGGAGAGTCCCAAGACTCCTTCATTTGGGTGCATTTTCAACCTTTAAAAATGGCCTCTGTGACCCAGCAAGGTGAGGCTTTGGCCTTTTGGTGTGAGGGCAGAAGCCGTTCTGGAGAGAGTCTCTGCCTGACACCGTAAAGTTCTCTTCCGTGACTTTGGGCCACATCTCTGACAAATGAGTCGGCTGGGTGAAGAGTCCAATCTGATGATCCCCCAGCTGACCAGCGTCCTCTGTTGGACTATGGCTAGTGGAACATTCCAGAGCACCAAGGGACTGGCTTGGCTGTGTCTGGGTGAGTAGAATCCAGGCCAGCTTGAAGAGCATCTCACCCTGAGTCTTGGTACCGTCCATAGCACTTGTGCCCCAACTCCCACCAGATGCAGGTGTTCCCCAAAGTTTGTCTCAACGTAGGGCAGTACAAACTGGAGGCGTCTCTTGTTTGTGACTGCAGGATAAGAGCTCTGTCCAGGCAGCTCAATGCCCAGTGCCGTCTCCAGAGCTCTTTTCCAGCCTTCCCGTGGGAGAAGCACATGTCTTGGTGGGCATTGTTAATTTCATAAACATCCATGGGCTGTGTGTATGACATCTTAACAGTTCATGGTTTATGAGTCTCATAATAAAAAAAGTTAAGGCTCTACCTCTGGTCATTCTTAAAAATGATGCTAATTTACCCCACATATTAGGACTTTAGGTCTGTGTAGGACTATGGAGTCAGATCTTCAGCTTAACTTGCATTTAGAGTATGGATGAAAATGTAAATTATGGCCAAGTCTCCCCTAAAAAAATATAAAGAAATGAGTAGGCTGCCTCAGGTTAACTTGCACATATTCCACAAGCTGTGCTTAACAAATACAATCCTTGTAGGTGCTGCCTTTCATGCGGTGGTAAAGCCTCCCATGATTCCATCTGTAAACTCAGTAGTTAGGATAGCAGAGCCCTGCCTGGAGCTGGTTTTAATTAGTGTCCCAGAGTGCAGGGATTGCACATAACATAGAGGAAGGTAGGGAGAGGGGAGTGAGCATGGGTTTAATACCAGTAGGCACTGGCTGAGGTGCTCATGTGTCCTCCCACTGAAATCTCCTCACCAACCCAAAAGTAGATTTCATTACCCTGGTTTCACAGATGAGGAAACTGAGATTTGCAGGCATTAACTTTCCAAATTTCCATAGTCTTAGAACCGCAAGTATATGGAAAGGCTGGGATCAATGCCTGCATGTTCAGCTTCTTGTTCTCTGCTCTTGTCTCTTCTGTTGTCACCTTTCTAACTGCATGTTAATTTCTCCAAACTTCAGTATTCTGACCTATTAAGTGGAAATACTTTACCCCACTGTCCTCTCTCGGTTGCTGAGTGGACCAAATGAAATAATATAAGGGAAGGAGACAGGGAGACAGATGCTTCCTGTGTCTGCCCTTCAAGGTTTAAGGGGAGTCCTGCTCAGTTAAGTCCAGGCAAGCAGAATGGCTCTAAGTGTGTGGAGGGAATACTGTGGATGAAATGAGACTCTGGGGATAAACTGGCTTTTTAGGCTTGTCATGCTGTGGGGTTTGTGTATTGCTATGATGTTGAAAGCTATACCCCCAGTATGTCAGGTACCAGCAGGGCCACCCCTGATAGACAGGTTTCAGCTGAGCTGCCAGACTAAGACAGACTAGAGAGAAGGACCTGGCATCCCACTCCCAAAACAATCAGTCATCAAAAACCCTATGAATAGCAGAGAAACACTTAAATATAGCATCCAAAATGAGCCCCCCAGGCTGGAAGGCATTCAAGAAATGATTGGAGAAGATTTGCCTCCTAAATGTAGAGTCGACCCTAATGGTGGGAGTGGAGTAAAGCCCCTGAGACTTCCATTTGCTGATGTGGCACGACACAAAAGGAGAACAAACATGGTGGCTCAAACATAAAAAGATCATGTGCATAGCACAGCATTTCATTCTGCTATACTTAGGGTCACTACGAGTAGGATCTGACTCAACAGCACCTAACAACAATACAAGCACATCTCAAGGTATAGGCATTAAAAAAAAAGAAAGAAAGAAGAAAAAGAAAAATCCACACCTTAAGATGAAATTCAGTCACACTGAAATCCTGCAGAGAAGAAAGTAACAGTTATGAAGGACCCAGCACTACTCAAGCACCCTCCCTGTGGCTGAAGGGATGCAAGAGGTACGCAATGAAGCAGGTGATAGGTGTGGAGGCTTGTGTGCTTTTCTCATGAGGTTGGTTTGTTACCTCCATGGCAGTGGGGTGAAGTTTTTAAAAGACAACCCCCCCGAGTGTCAGTGCCCAGCACTAGTGTTTGGTGGTGACAGATAGGATGCTTCATAGAATCCATATTTCTGTCCAATGTGGGGATTTTTCAGACTGAACTTCAATGAGAAGATAATCAACATGCCAAGGAAAGTGAGATAGGATGGGGCATAACTGCAGTCCCATGTCACACAGGGCGGGGGCCAGGGCACCTGTGTGAGGACATAGGGAAGCAGGAAGCCACAGGGTCGGGAAGGGGGTGGGGGTGCTGAGAGAGGAGCCAGGATGGATAGTGGGTATTTTACAAAGTATAACCAAGAGAGAGGATCTCCTTAGTGTTACTTTTGGCAGAGCCCATGCAATTAAAAAAAAAAAAAACAAAGCAAAAACCAAAAAAGCAAAACAAAACCCTGTTTTTTTTTATTTTGAGAAAATTGCCTATATGCTGAAAAAGTTACACATATATCCAAAGAATACCCTTCACAGAGATCCACTCATTAACATTTTGCTATGTTTACTTCATCATCCACTGAGATTTAGCTAAATTGGTAGAGTGCTGTTCCACACTTTCTAAGGACTCAGGTTCAAACCCCTACACCGCAAAAATGGGAGAAGGATGTGGCAGTTCACTCCCAAAACAATCCTGAAACAATCAGCCATTAAAAACCCTGTGAGGGTTGCTATGAGTTGGATACAACTTGACAGCACCTAACGATAACAAGGACTTCATCATCCTTTCTTTCTCTACCCTTTCTCTAGGATTTTTTTGGTCATTGGAGAGTAAGTTGCAGATACGATGCCAATTCACTCCTACTACTTTAGTGTGGATTTTCCAAGAACAAGGTCATTCTTTTAAAAAACCTTAGTTCAATTATTAAAATTAGGATGCTTAATGTTATGAATTTCTAAGAGCAGGCATTGTGTGTGTGTGTGTGTAAAGGGTGAGATAGTAAAGTTTTTCAGCAGATGGACCAGTTGGACTGTCAGAACTTTTCAACTCTGCCTGTGTCATGTAAAAACAGCCATACCGGATGCTATGGCATGCACCTGTAATCTCAGCAACTTCAGAGGCTGAGTGAGGCAGGATGATCATAGGTTTGAGGGTGGAGGCAGCCTGTGCAACTTAATAAGACCTTATCTCAAAATAAAACAATTTTAAGAAGGGGGACTGGGATAGAGTGTAGTGGTGGAGTACTTGCCTGGCATGCATGAGGCCCTCGGTTCAACCTCCCAGCACTGCAGAAAAACAAAAACAAAAACAAAAACCAGCTATAGATGATGTATAAATGAATGGACATGGCTGTGTTCCAATAAAGTTTATTTACAGAAGTGAGTGACAGGCCAGATTGGGCCCAAGAGCCCTTGTTTGCTGACTCATGATCAAACTTGCACTTTATCTTTCATGATTGACATTCTTGGAGATACTGTCAAGTGTTCTTCAGTTGGTTTTCTTTAATGTTCCTTCATGATTAAGTTGTGTAATTCTGGCAGGAATGTTCCAGAAGTGATGTTGTGCCCTGCTAGTGTATCATAGCAGGGGGCATGAGATGCTGGTACTGGTGTTGAATCAGATGCTGTTTAAAATGAGGGATATGAGCAGTATTAAACAGAGCCAGGAATAGTTCTGCAGACAGTGGCAAGGGCTGTGGGACACGGAAATGACATCAGAAAGGGTGAACCTGGGCAGGGAGAAGGGGCATCTGAGCATGACTAGAACACAAAATGTGTACCAATGGAAGGTTATTAGAATAATAATGGTATAATATCTATTGAACATAATATCTATTGAACTTAGATGCAGAAATTCTACCATGTATTTTAATATATATTATCCTGATAATCCTCTAATAATCCTACAAGGCAACTCTGTTATCATTCTATTTTACAAATGGAAGAATAAAAATGTAGAGAATGTGAGGAATTGCAACACTCTATTTCTCTCCTTCCTATGTCTGATGCCTTTGCTGTATAATGTTTCTGTTCTTCAAGGGCAGGGCATCACAGTGGAGGAGCAGTTTCTTTTCCCTACCCTGTGCCAGGTGCATAGCTGAGGCTTCTATAAAAAAATATAGATTAACAAGGGAAAAGCATACAAATTTATTTAATGGAAGTTTTACATGACATGTGAGCCTGCATAAGGAACAGAAGGAAAGAGTTAAATGTGTATTTCTACGTTAATTTTGATGAAGAGTGGCTAGTCATGGAGAGATATAATTGCACAAAGATGGTATGATGTACTAATAATAAACTAGTGTCCTCCCTAGCAAAGCCTATTGGTTCAGATTCTTCTCTGTGACCGGGGGTCTTCAGAGATATGATTATTTATTTCCCCCATATTTAGGGAAAGCATTTCTCCAATGAGGGTCTCCCCAGGTCCTGAGTCCCCATTCCAACCTGTTTCTCATCCCTGGCCTGGAGGTCCTACAACTGTACAGGTTTCACTTACCTGGTCCCAACTGGTGACCACCTGCTCTTTATTAGCCATGCCTCTTCAAGCCCTGGACAGCCTCCCTAGATGTGATCCTGGTCAGGAAAACCTTCCTGGGTTTTATGACCTGAATCAAGGGAGAAGGGCAAGGAGAAGGTGGGAGTGACCTTCCTGCTGCTGCTGTTTTCTCAATGCCAAAGTGCCAGGTTTGAGGGTAGCCTGTCTTCAATCCCATCGGTTTATTCCTTGATATTGCATCTGGCTATGTGACTTCCTTTAAGCAATAGAATAACACAAAACTGACTATGTGCCAGTTTGGAGCATAGGCCTAGAAGATTGTATATTCCTGCTTGTTCTCTTGTGATCACCAAGAGAAGAACATATGTAGACTATCTCTGTGGTCTCAAGAAATGAGACTCATATGGAGCAGAGATATGAGCATCCAAACCCCTCTCAGATCAGCCTATCCCCACCTGACTTGCAGACTTGTGAGAAATTAACAAGAGAAACTTTACAAGACTGTTGTTTTAAGTCACTGAGTTTTGAAATGGTTCTTTATGTTGTTGTTGTTGTTGTTAGGTGCCATCTAGTCAGTGTCCGACTCATAGAGACCCTACGTACAATAGACGAAATAGTATTGTTAGTGCTTCTCTGCTAGTCATAGGATTTTCAATGGCTGACTGTTTTTGGGGAGTGGGCTACTGGGTCCTTCTCCCAAGCCTACAGCACCTGGTGTTCCCAGGTGGTCTCCCATCTAAGTACTAACCAGGCCCCACCCTGCTTAACTTCCAAGATCTGACAGGAATGGACACTTTAGTGGTGCAGCTGCATGCAGTTTGTTATGTAGCAGAGGCTAATTGATAAAAAAGCTTAAATAAATTGCCCATGGTCACACAACTATGAAGTTATTCAGTCAGGTTTTGAAGAAAAACTAATATTCCAGAAATTTCCATTTTAACCATTATCCTCTATTCAAGTTTTGTTGCTACATAATTTATGCATAAGCTCACAATGTGGTAAGTCGTATGTAGTTTTCAATTCACAAAGGGGATCTTTCCTAACTATTATTTTATTGATTTTATAAAGTCCATTTATTCTCGGAGAATTAGGGACCTTTAAAATATCAGGGATCCCAGACCACTTAGAGAATCTGGTAAGAGCTCTGAGCCCACTCTTTCCTACTCTCCATCAAAAGATCATGCAAACCACTACACAAAATTTTGCATATGATTTCAAGTGGCTTATAGGTTCCCCCAAAGTTTTTCATAAGTGACCCAGGAATTTATGAACCACAGGTGAAGGATATTGGTTCTGTAGATCAGAGTTTGATCTGGGTGGATCCTCCTTAATGGATACTATCAAGATTTTTGATCATTAAAAAACCAGTGGACAGACTTCCTTGCCAGATTCTTTCCATTCGTTTGTGCAACGTGTCCTTTATTTGATGTCAAGCTACTTTGTTGGTCCTCATGCTTTTGCCTTCCCCAAACTCCTTTGCTACATTCTAAAAACCAAAAACATGGTCATGACAACCTAGATACAAGTGGGTTTTGTTACTATTATTTTCCTGTCTATTTCCTTTGCTTTTGCTATAGCCACTGCCATCCTTGGCTTTGATCATGTTTCCAGATTAAACTAGACTGGAGCAAGCCATAGTTAGAATACTCCAGAGGGGACTTCAACCTTTCTTTCCAACAGGGCTTGGTGTCAGATTCTAATCTGGGCCCAGCACCCGTGTATATAATCACCAATGGTTATGGAGCACATAGCATGTGCCAGGTACAGTGATAGAAGCTAGCAATAGATAGCCATAGGTGAATGATTAGATGCTCACTGTTGTGCTGGGGAAAAGTACCTTTGACATATCATCTTACTGAAACTTTACAATGACCCAGGCCATTAGGTTGCATTATTATTTCTGTGTTTAGTTGGGGAAGCTGTGACAAAGATCTAAGTAAGCCAGTAAGGGATGGCATCCAAACTTGAGCCCAGATTCCTTGTTGTTGTTGTTGTTGTTAGGTGCCCTCAAGTCTGACTCATAGCTACCCTATGTACAACAGAATGAAACATCCCTGACACTGTGCTTTGCCTGGCACTATGTCAGTTCTTCTCTGCTTTTCATAGGACTTTTGATGACTGATTGAAAGTGGGCTGCCAGATCCTTCTCCCATTTTTGCGGTGTGGGGGTCAAACCCAGGGCCTCAGAGAGTACAGAGCAGTGCTCTACCAACCGAGCTAAATTCCAGCCCCCCAAATTCCTTAGCCCATGTTATTCCCCACTGGCTTTCTCTAGCACTGTGGCTGCTCTCTCAGCTCCTACATTATTCTTTGGGTCATCATTCATATTCACTGAGGACAGGGTCTATGTCCTATGATGTCTGATTCTAGTTATCTCATAAATTATAGCTCTTTCCACTCCCACCACGGGCTTCTGGTTCCAAGTATGACTTTTTGTTTTGGTTCTCATTGTCCTACATTGTTCTCACCACTCCCATTCTCAGGCATTGAGCCCCAAGGTGACATCCTGGTCCTGAAGAGATTTCCTGATTGACAATGGGCCACCCTCGGGCTCTTAAATCTCTCCTGCTCTCCAGTCTCTACTGGTGAGTGCTTGAGGACTGGAATGCCCCCTTGGAAGCCACTGGGTTACCAACTGTCTTCTCTTCCCGATCTCCCTATGCCAGGAAAGGAGGCTTAGGAGGTAGCACATGAGTGGGTTATCTGAAAGGCCTGGTGAGAAGTCACTGATGAGTGCAATGATAAACACTGAAGAGGCTGTGTCCAGGAGTGTGGACAGATGGTTGCAGTTATATGATGGTGTTTTGTGTCTATCATTTTGTTGCCTCTGCCCTGGAAGTAATTGCCTTTGGGCCACAGCCCCAGGAAGAAGCTCAACCTACCAGACTCAGACAGACAGTGGTTGACTTTCCCTTAGGTAAACCACACAAGAGGAGCTGATAAGGAAACATATCATCCCTTAGAAGCAGAGGAGAAGTTGGTAACTAAGAAGTCACCAACAAAGGTCAAGCGTCTTAAGGTTTTTTTTTGTTGTCTCTCTCTCTCTCTTTCTCTCTCTCCTCCTCTCTCAGGTCCCAAGAAAGACAGCTATTGTTGAAATGCCTGATAAGCAGCAAGCGACATGGAAAAATGAGGAGTCAGATAGCATAAGGAAAATCAGTGTTTGTTCACTGGTAAAGACTGGAAACATTGCCATTCAGAGACCTGAAGCTCTGTACTTTGAAGGTGGTTGAAGGAGGCAAAGAAGAACCCAGTTGGTCATGTTGACAGGCCACGGGAAGCTAATCCATTTGCAGGAATCTTCAAGGACAACTTGGGCTGGGTCTTTAAGAACAATAGTATGAATTGATGAGCAACAAGTTTTCAGTGTGGAGGGATGTGGACCCAGGTTGGATAAGAGGTGAGCCCATAGGCTGTCAGTCAATGTGTTGAAACTTCAAGCTCCTTGACTTTGCTAGCTTCCTAGGTGGAACTGGAGTTCCAGAGCAGAAAGTGGATGCAGAGTTTAAGCATGCAGAGATGACCCTAGTGTCCTCTATTCCCTACCTCTTAGGAGACCCCACTCTTGATGAGATGACAATATTCCTTCGAAAGGAGTAAAGGTCAAAGTAGGGTGGGGATGAATTTGTTGTGTCTTTCCATTCCATCTCCTCTAACATCAACTTCCTGTTGGAGAAGAGAAGCTGCTTTTCATCCTCTGTTTCTCTCTGACTCTCTCTGTCTCTCTCTTTGTCTCTCTTTCTCTCTCTCTGTTGAAAAGCCTAAAAATTTGTTCAACTTCTGAGAAAAATGCTTCAATTTGTTCTTTCTCCCCCCCCCCACATTGCTCACTGTGTTCGTAAGATTCAGAATTTCCACTCTTCTCCCACCAGACTCTGTTTGAAAGCTAAGAATAGCAAGCACCATTCTTAAAACACAAAGTTAGGAATAGCAGAACTAATTTCTTGACTCTCCAGAGGACTACAGGCAGCAAGATGCGAATGAATGCTAAATTGATCATTGATATGCTACAAAATTTCAGCCTCAGGCATTTCTCGGTAGTTTTCTTTAATCTCCTAAATCCTTAGGTCCACTGAAGAATTAGTGGGCTAATTCTTTCATCTCATTGTAGTGTGTGTGTGTGTGTGTGTGTGTGTGTGTGTGTGTGTGTGTGTAGATAGAATTTATTATCTATTACACTGTATGTACTGTGAGATACTGTATTACAATCAATTATAACCTCCTTGACAAGAGAGACTATGTTTTCCTTCATTTTTGTGTGCCTAGAGAGCAGTAGTCTTGAGTAATTGTTAGTTGATTTGAATTGCATCTTCATACGTCTGTCAGGATCAAAATTCTTTAGAAAGGAAAATATAAAACATAAGCTTCTGTATAGATACTCTTCCTTTACATTTTTGTCTTTGTTTTGTTTTGTTTGTTGAAATTTCCTTTAAGCCACTTTCTCCTGTTTTCTAACAGACCACTTTGTTTTCCCACTAGAGTCTGGGCAAACCTCTCTGCAGTCTGTCAAAGATAAATTCCCTCCCATAGTATTCTTAGGAGCATAGTACAATCATCTCAAAATTATTTTTAGCTGGGTGCCGTGACACATGCCTGTAATCCCAGCGGCTAGGGAGGTGGAGGCAGGAGGATCACAAGTTTGAGACCAGAGGCAGTCTGTGTAACTTAGCGAGACCCTGTCCCAAAAAGTAAAAAAAAAAAAGGGCTGGGGGCGCAGCTCAGTGGTCCAGCACTTGCAAAGCATGCAGGAGCGAGGCCCTGGGTTCAATTTAAAATTAATTTAAAATGAAGTAAATTCCTTGAACATGTGTGACATAGTTTGCTAGTATTATCAGATTAAAAATACTCAGGTAACATAATAATGACTAATGATATGTTTTTCTAAAAAAATAGGATTCAGAATGGTTACCATCAACAAAACAAACATCAACATATATAATGGAGTTTTATTCAGCCATAAAGAAGAACAAAATTGTGACATTTGCTGGAAAATGGATGGAACTAGAGATCATCATTTTAAGTAAATTAAGCCAGACCCAGAAAGATTAAACATCACATGTTTTCTCTCATATGTGGATGTTAACCTTCAATAGATATTCATTATTAAAACATATAGATCATGAAAGCAGATAGGATTTAAATAGGGAAAGATAATGGACTAAATGGGGAGGGGACAAGAAGAAAGGGTAATAGGAGAGAAAAATATATATATGTTGCCTTTATGGCAAGATCAGGTTGTAGATATATAGATAGTCATACTCACAAAAGAGACATGCATGTAGAAAGGAGACCATTTGAGGGGAGGGAGGGCTTGAGAGAGGAGGGTCATGAGAAGGTAAGGGGGAAGTTAATGTGAGCAATGTACAAAAAAAGGCATGTATGGAAATGTCATAATGAGACCCATTATGTTGTATATTAAAAATTACTAATGAAAAAGTTTAAAAAAATAGGATTCAATTAATTGAAGCCATTCTTTGCAGAGATGATTTTCCTTCATCAATGGATTTTCCTTAGTACTTATTTCAGAAGGTTATTATTTGATGTGATAAGAACAAACTTTTGACCTGACAGTTAGTGTGGACTCTGGAGTTCTCTACAGGGTTTTTTTGTTTGTTTGTTTGTTTTGTTTTTGCTTTTTTAAATACGTCCCTGTTATAGAATTAATCACTGTGTGCCTTGTCCAGGGCCTTAGGGGTCAATATATAAGGAAGTTGTATCCATTTTCCAAGACCAGAGACAGCTCATCTAGGGATTAAGAGTGTATGTCAGATTAAGGAAGTTTATCCTTTGAAGCATGAAATGTTTTCTATTATTTTAACAATCTTAGATGGAAATCTCTTTCAAATACATCACATGCTTACCCATCTTCCTTCCTTGTCTTTTCCCTATTGATTTCTTAAGTTCTTGGTTCTACATTTCGTTTACCCTTCTCCTAGTGGCTCAGGGCACCATAGCAACAGAGCCTGGCTCTTCTACAAGGAAGCTCCAAGACTCTTCATTTCTAGATAACCCATCTGTGATTACCTGCATTCTCGACCTCCTCTCCTGGTCCCCAAATAGGAAAAAAATATATATATACATATGTGTGTGTGTGTGTATGTGTGTGTGTGTGTGTACTTTTTGAGACAAGGTCTCACTAAATTACACAGACTGCCTCTGGTCTTGAACTTGCGATCCTCCTGCCTGTGCTTCCCAAGCCGCTGGGATTACAGGCATATGCCACCGTGCCCAGCTTAGAAATATAATTTTTTGATAATTATATTTATGAAGCTTTTAAAATAGTCTGGGGCTATGTGAAGTGAAAAGATAATAATTAGGACTGTATTCTTTTAGAATTTTTAAATGTATAACAACACATATTATTCATTGGTTATTTGACCTCAGGCAAACTCAGTAGCCTTTCCTAGCCCCTGTTTGCTAGTGTATAAAATGGAAATAGTAGCTGCTTTGTTTGTTGTTGCTGTTGGGTGCTGTCGACTAGAATCAACTCAAAGTGACTTCATGTACAACAAAATGAAACATTACCCAACACTGTGCCATGTACATGATCTCTTTTTATTTGGGCCCATTGTTGCAGTTACTGAGTTTCTTCTTCTTTTGAGTTGTGCCACATTAGCCAATGGAGGTGCCAAGGGCTTTACTCCATTCCCATCATTAGGGTCAACTCTACATTGAGGAGACAACTCTTCCCCAGTCATTTCTTGAATGGTTTCCAGCATGGGAAGCTCATTTTCTGGCTCTGTATTTGACAGTGCTTCTCTGCTATTCTCTGCTATTTGATGACTGATTGTTTCAGGAGTGGGCTGCCAGGTCCTTCTCCCTACTCTGTCTTAGTCTGGAAGCTCAGCTGAAACTTGTCCACCATGGGTGGCCCTGTTGGTATCTGAGATATCAGTGGCATAGCTAGTGTCTGTAATACCAGTGCCATAGCTTTCACAAGCTCACACAGTATGGCAAACTGACAGACATATGGAGCTACATTGTAGGGTTGTTTTAAGAGTCAACTGAGTATTTAGTAGAGTGACATATGGCAATTGCTTAATAAATGTTTGTTTTCTCCCCTAATCTTCCCTTTGGTAAATTACTTTAGGAGATTGTATGATTGTAAGTATTAGTTCCATGGGCTCCTTTTCCACTGCCACCTGTGAATCTTTTTTGAGATGTGACCACGTATAGTTAATGCAAACATGACCAACTACCTTCTGTGTGTCAAGTTATCTGTCTGTATCCTCACAACTCCTATAATGAGACTACTATTGTCTCTCTCATTTTACAGATGAAGAAATTGAGGCTTAGAGAGACCAAGTAACTTGTCCTGGGTCACAGACCTAGAGCCAGTGCTGGTGGAGCCAAGAATTCAGGTGGAGGAAGTCTGACATTAGGTCTAATGTCCTTAATCGCCACATTCTTTTGCCTCCCAAAAGATGGAAAGAAAGTAATAAAGAAGTATGCCAAGCATCTAGCTGGGGAAATAAAACATGCACATGTGCATAGCTCACCAATGCCCAAACACAAAGTATCTGCTCTCTCTTGGGCTTATACTACTCCCTGGCTTAAACATGGCTTCACATGGGTGACTCCCACTTCTTCATCTTGCACCATGACCCTCTCCTGCCCTTCGATGCTTCCTTGCTGTTGTGACTGGCCCACCCTAGCTTACCTCTTCCTTGTCAGTCTGGGAGTCCTGGCATCATGATTCTCTTTCTTGGCTCTTAGGTTTCTCAGTTACCACTTGGTCTCTTCTCTCCTTTGAATGACCTCCTCATTCTAGTTATTCTTCCTTTCTAACCAATTCTGTAGTCAAGCCTTCATGATATCCTGCTCAGAAAATGACAAAAGCTTCACTCTGACTTTTTGCCAACCTCCTTTCAATCCACTTCTAAGACATACATATATTATCATGCCACTCCATATGCCTATGACAGCAGACCAAAGCTGGCTTCTGATGCTCTTGTATATGCAGACACACTTTCTGCTGCTGGCCACTTGAAACATCTGCCCTTGCCTTTAACTTTTACATTCTTTCCCACACATATTCACACCTGCAGACACTGTTCACACATGACATTTTTCTATTGGGGCAGCCAATTCCAATGTGTCCCCCTACCCTACCTTACTCTTCCTCATCTAAAGAAAAATTCAATTTCTCTAGATCCATAGAAACCCATATTTCTAGGATTAGATGACTTTCAGATTTTCTGAAGCTGTGTTCCCAGAATCTGCCTTTCTTACTAAACACTCAAGAGGCACTTCCTCCATGCAGCTGACTCTGATGTCTTAGAGAACCTGTGTCTGGGTTACATTCATTGCTCAGCTGGCCATTAGCTTTTTGAGTGTAGGAATCAAGTGTTCTTGTTTCATTTCCCCGCAGCTCACAACACTGGACCACTTGTACAGAATTTTCTCTAGATAGTTATTAATTAATGAATCAGTGAGGCAGACAATTATATAAATTAAGAGGGTCCCATAGGGACCATAGTAATTAGAAAAGACTTCATGAAAAATTAAGATTCATAGTGAGCCTCGGAAAATGAGATTTCTGATTTATTTTGTTTATTTTGAGCAGAAATAAAATTTGATTTGCAGAAGGCTCTTTGTATTGCTTTGAGGTGACAGAGGTGGCCTGGGTGGCCTGGAGAGTCACATCCTTCTCATGGCCATTGACTCCCAAATGTAAATCTCCAGCTTGAGTCTGCCCTCTGAACTCTAGACTTGCCTGCCCAGCTACCCATATGGCGGTTCTATGTCATATTGTTTTTGTTGTTGTTATGTGCCTTTGAGTAGGTATCGAACTCACAGCGACCCTGTGTACAATAGGTGAAACACTATTGTCAGTGCTTCTCTGCTGTTCATAGGGTTTTCAATGGCAGATTGATTTTTGGGAGGTGGTTAGGGGTCAGTTTCCCTAGCCTACAGCACCTGGTGTTCCCAGGTGGTCTCCCATCCAAGTACTAACCAGGCCCGATCCTGCTTAGTTTCTGAGATCTGATGGTTGTCATAGGCACTCAAATTTTTCAAGTCCAGGACTCACATATGCAAAAAAAAATTGAAATAAACAATAAAATCAGCATCCTATCTTAATGTGGTAAGTTAAGATCGTATTTAAGGAGCATATGGGTTGGAGGTAGTGAAGGGGTTTGGGGAAAGTATGAGAAGATAATTGCACTAGGAACCTGAAGCAATTGCCACACAACTTAATTCTGAACATCCTGAGAGCCCAGGCAAAAGGGAAAGGATCAGATTACATAGCTTTTTCTCTTTACCTCATTACTTAATAAAAAAAAGAGAGAGTGGCATCAATTCAAAGACACACAATTCCAAGTTTTACATAATAAGAAAAAATTGTGCTAATTCTTGTAACTGTGGTGAGCACACATCTTGGTATGCCAGGACAGTCACAGTTTATACAGGCTGACCCCCAAAATTGTTAATAGCACCTTCTCTCATGTTCTAAGGTGTCTTGGATTATATATTTTATGGTTACAGTGTAACGGATATTAAATAACATGACAGAAAATGACTTCAGTGTTTGCCTTAACAGAGAGATGAAGAGAGTTCTGTTGTATGACGTTTGGAAGGGTCAAGGCTTTGGAGATGAGTTGGATTTCTTTAAGAAATGTCACTTTATGTGTTTGTTTTTTATTATTGTTGTTGTTGTTAGGTGCCGTCGAGTTGGTATCTGACTCATAGCGACCCTCATAGAGTTTTCAATGGCTTACTGCTTCGGGATTGCCTTGGGAGTGGATTGCCATGTCCTTCTCCCATTTGTGCAGTGCTGGGAATTGAACTCGGGACCTCAGAGACTGCAGCGCTATACCAATGAGCTAAATCCCAGCCCTCTTTTATTATTAGCATGTACTAATTACACAGAATGACACATTTAATTCTAACAATTTCATACATGCATATAACATATTTTGATCATATCTACCCTTCATTACCTTCCTTTATTCACCTCTTCCTCTAATAGGTCCCTTTATACTTTCATGCTGTGCTTCCTGCCCCCCCTCCACATCCACATATGAGAGAAAACATGCAACAACTGTCTTTGTGTGTCTGGCTTATTTTGCTTAACATGATGTCCTCCAGTTCTATCCATTTTCCTGCAAGCAATACGATTTTATCCTTCTTTATGGTTAAATAATATTCCATTGTGTATACATACCATATTTTCTTTATCCATTCATTTGCTGGTGGGCACCTGGACTGATTCCATTACTTGACTATTGTGAATAGTGCCAGGATAAACACAAATATGCAAGTATCTCTATTGTATATTTTCATTCCTTCCAATATATACTTAGAAATAGTATAGCTGGATCATATAGTAACTAGGTTTTTAAGGAACCTCCATACTGATTTCCATAGTGGCTGGATTAGTTTATATTCCTACCAACAGTGTATAGTGTTCCTTTTTCCAAGCAACCTCACCAGTGTTAATTACTTTTTGTTTTTTTGATGATCACCATTGTCATTGAGGTAAGATGGAATCTTAGTGAAATTTTGTTTTGTATTTCCTTGATAGTCAAAAATTTTTCATATAATTATTGGCCATTTGTACTTTTTCTTTGAGAAGTGTTTGTTCAGTTTGCCCATTTATTGATTGAGTTGCTTGTTCTTTTATTTGTTTTAGTTTTTTATCTATTCTGGATATTAATCGTCTGTTGGATAAATATCTGGGAAAGGTTTTATCCCATTCTATAGGATATCTCTTTACTCTGGTAATTGTTTCCTTTGCCATGCAGAAGATTTTAATTTCACAAAATCACATTTGTCCATTTTTACTATTACCATATATTCTCAAATCTAATCCACACACTTTCAACTGTTTTAGAGGGCTACAAAATCAGATAGGGATTAGAATTACATGCAGATTGGATTTGCATGGAGAGCTATTCAGGAAGTTGTTGCTTATGCACATATGTTGAAATGTTACCCCTGTTTTCCTCTTGTAGTTTCAAAGTTTCAGGTCTTAACTAAAGGTCTTTGATCCATTTTGAGTTGATTTTTGTATGAGAAGTGAGATAGGGGTTGAGTTTCAATTTTATATATGTAGATATCCAGTTTTCATAGCACCATTTATTTAAAAGGTCATCTTTTTTCCAATGTATGATTTTGGCAGGTTTGTTGAGAATCAGATGGCTATAGCTGTGTGGGTTTATTTCTGGATCTTCCATTCTATTCCATTGGTCTACGTGTCTGTTTTTATGCTAATACCATGCTGTTTTTGTTACTGTGACTCTGTAGCATCTTTTGAAATTGGATATTGTGATACCTCCACCATTGCTCTTTTGGTTTAGGATTGCTTTGGGTATTCTTTGGACTGCTGTTTGTAATATCACCATCTCACAATATAAATTTTGTCAGTTCATGCATATTGTAGGTCTTTCCATTTACTAGTTGTTGTTGTTGTTAGGTGCTGTCAAGTTGGTATCCGACTCATAGTGACCCTCATAAGGTTTTCAATGGCTGACTGTTTCAGGATTGCCTTGGGAGTGGATTGCCAGGCCCTTCTCCCATTTTTGCGGTGCTGGGAATTGAACTCAGGACCTCAGAGACTGCAGCGCAGCACTCTACCAACTGAGCCAAATCCCAGCCCATTTACTAGTTGTTGTTAGGTGCCCTCTAGTCGTTATCCAACTCATAGTGACCCTCATAGGGTTTTCAATGGCTGACTGTTTCGGGATTGCCTTGGGAGTGGATTGCCAGGCTCTTCCCCCCATTTACTAGAGTCTGCTTTAATTTCCTTCTCTGGTGTTTTCTAATTTTCATTGTAGAGGTATTTTACCTCCTTGGATAGGTTTATTCTTAGGCATTTTATTTTTGTAAGGTATTGTGAGTGAGATTATTTTCTTGATTTCTTTCTAAGCTGTAATAAAAGGTACAGCTGGAAGGGTTGGAGAGAATCTAAGGAAAAGTGGTTAGGGAAGGCTCTAGCTGCTTGCTGGGGAAGGCTTCAGCCCTTGGAAGTTCTCCAAGCCTAAAAGCCCCCTTCTGTTATCTCTGACCTTGGGCATAGACCCTGCCTATTTGCAGATGTAGCACAACTCTGCCTATGTGCAGTGGGAAGCATGTGCTAACATAAATAATAAATAACACTTCCCTGTCTCATAAGAAAATATGCTTTAGCCCACGTTTCCCCTGACTCATAAGAATGATTAATGTTATGACAAGAGCCAAATAAAAAGAGCTTGAGATACTCACTCAGAGCAATACATTCAAAGACACTGGTCCTCACCTCAGTCTCTCTGATACCAGCTCTTGGTGTGGAGTAATCCTTTTTGCATCTGCTGACCATGTGGCTGCTGGACAGTCATGACACTAGGCAAGTTCACTACTGGTGGATAGAAAAGCTACTGATGTAGCTTTCGTATGTTGATTTTATATCATACTACTTTGCTGAATTTGTTCATCAGATCTAAGATTTTTCTGGTGGAATCTTTGAGGTTTTCAAAGTATAGGCTCATATCATTAGCAAATAGGGATACTTTGACTTCTTCCTTTCCTATTTGTATCCCTTTTATTTCTTTCTCTTGCCTAACTGCTCTGGCTAAAATTTCAAGTACTATATTGAATAAGAGTGGTGAGAGTGGACACCCTTGTTTTGTTTCTGATTTTAGAAGAAATGCTTGCAGTTATTTCGGTTTTCCTTTAAAGGTATGGTAAATTTCAGCAGTGAATCCATCTGGTCCTGGGCTTTTCTTTGTTGAGAGACTTTTTATTATTACTTCAATCTCATTGTTTGTTATTGATCTGTTTAGGTTTTTTATGTCCTCTTGGTTCAGTTTTGGTAGGTCTTATATGTCTAGAAATTTGCCTATTTCCTTTAGATTTTCCAATTTATTGGAATAGAAGTATTCAAATATTCTCTAATGATCCTCTGAAATTCAGTTGTATCTATTGTAATATCCTCTCTTTCTTCTCTAACTTTTTTGATTTGGGTCCTCTCTCTCTCTTTGTTTTGGTTACTTTGGCTAAGGGTGAATCAGTCTTGTTTCTCTTCTCAAAAAACAAACTCTTTGTTTCATTGATCTTTTGTATTGTTATTTTAGTCTCTATTTCATCTCTAATCTTCATTGATTTGTTTCCTTCCACTGGTTTTGGGGTTGGCTTGTTCTTTTTTTCTAAGACTGTGGGATGCATCATTAAGTTATTTATTTGATAATATTATGATTTTTTTGTGGTTCTAGGAATTGAACTCAAGGCCTTGCACATGCTAAGTAAGCACTCAATCACTGAGTTATATCCTCAGCCTTCTTTCTGATTTTTAAAATGTAGATACTGATAGCTATAAACCTCCCTTTATGAACTTCCCTTGCTGTATCCTATGAATTTTGTTATATGTGTTTCCTTTTTCATTTGATTCTAGAAATTTTTAACTTTCTCCCCTGATTTCTTCAATGTCCCACTGATCACTCAAAAGTGTATTGTTCAATCTCTGTGTGTTTTATAATTTCTGTAGTTCCTCTTGCAGTTGATTTCTAGTTTTATTTCATTATGATCTGATGGCATACAATAAATTATCTAAATTTTTTATATTTGTTAAGACTTCCTTTATGCTCAAAAATATGATCTATTTTGGCTGGGTGTGGTGGCACGCGACTGTAATCCCAGTGGCTTGGGAGGTGGAGGCAGGAGGATCACAAGTTTGAGACCAGAGGTAGTCTGTGTAATTTGCGAGACCCTTTCTCACAAAAGGTAAAAAAACAAAAAGGGCTGGGGGCGCAACTCAGTGGTCCAGCACCTGCAAAGCATGCAGGCACGAGGCCCTGGGTTCAACCCTCAGTACTGCGCACACACACACACACACACACACACACACACACACACACACACAAAAGGTCTATTTTGGAGAAAGTTCCATCAACTGTGGAGAAGAAAGCTTCTTCTGCCACTGATGGATGGAATATACTGTGAATGTCTGTTAAGTCCTCTGAAGCTGCTTTCATTTCTCAATACTTGGGGGTTGAATACAGGGCCTCACACACACTTTGCAAGTGCTCTATCACTGAGTAGCACACACAGCCCATTTTTTATTTTTTATTTTGAGTCAGAATCTCACTAAGTTACACAGGCTGCCTTTGGCCTCGAACTCACAATCCTCATGCTTCCACCTCCCAAGTTGCTGGAATTACAGGCCACCATACCTGGACCTACTTTTTGTGGATTTTTTTTATCTAGATGATCTATCTGTTGGTGAAAGTCGGGTATTGAAGACACCCGCTATTTTTGTATTGGGGCCTACCTGTCCCTTTATGTCTCGTGTGTTCGTTTTATGTTAATTGGATAAACTGATATTTGATACATATATATTTGAGTTCAGAGTTCAATATGTTCAATATGCTAAAATGTTGAAGGTCTGAGTTGTTTCTAATTCATATTTAAAATTTTAATCTTATGTAGACAGATGAATGAAATTTTTTAATGTTTTTGTTTTCAATTTTTATGTATAATAAAATATCTAATGATAAAGAAAAACAATTAAAAGCTGAACCCAAACCTAATTTTTCATTGGGCTTAGGTTCAGATTCTAGTTCAGAAAATTTTTTTAAATGCTTGAACTGGAATGAGTTCAGAGGTCAGGTTCAGGTTTGGTTTGGAACTCTGCTGTTTACACATAGCATCTAAATTCAATTCCTAACCAAACCTCAAACCTCTAAACTTTAACATCCTGAGTCCATGATGAGAGGTCCATGAATTTGGAGTCCTGATATATACAATTGTTATATCTTCCTGATGGATTATTCTATTAGTATGCAGTGATTTTCTTTGTCTCCTCTGACTAATTTTGGCTTGAAGCCCACTTTGTCAGATATGAGTATAGCTACTCCTGTGTGCTTTTGGATTCTGTTTGCTTGAAATATCATTTTCTGTCCTTTCACTTTCAATCTTTGTCTTTGCTCATAAGGAAAGTTTCTTATAGACAGAAGAGAGTTGGATCTTTTTTAAAAAATACATTCAACCAGTTTATTTCTTTTAATTGGAGAATTAAACCATTTACATTCAAGTTTATTATTATGTGCTTGTTCTCATAATTTTGTTCATTTTCTTCTGGTTATTTTAAATACTTTGTGTTCTTTCTTTCTCCCTTAGAAGTTCTTTCTTTCTCCCTCTTAGAAGTTTGGTGGCTTACTGAGTTAATAATATTTAATTGTTTCCTAATTCTCTTTTGTTTACCTACTCTTTTAGTGAGATTTAGTCTTTCCCAAGTTTGGGGCTTATGTTTCTTTTTCTTCTCCTTTAGTGTGTAGGATTCCTTTAAGTAGCTTCTGCAAGTTTATGCTTATCTTGCAAGGTATTTATTTCTTCTTTGATTTTGAAGGATAGCTTGGCTGGATATAATAATTAAGGTTATCAGTTATTTTCTTTATGGGTTTGAAGTACATCATGCCCCCCTGGACTTCAGGATTTCTGCTGAGATATCTGCCGTTATTCTGATGGATTTGTCTTTACAAATAACTTGGCAGCTCTCTCTTACAGCTTTTGATACTCTTTCTTTGTTCTGTACTCTTAGCAACTTAACCATAATATGACATGGAGAGGTTCATTTCTGGTTATGTCTATTAGTTACAAGTGCCTCCTGCACTCAGATGTCTCTATTTCCCCCAAGATTTGAGAAATTTTCTGCTGCTTCTCTGAATATGTTTTCTGTTTCTTATTCTGTACCATGGCACCTTTACCTAGATCAAATATTCTTTTTTCCCTTTATTAGTAATTGTTGGGGGTACAGAGTAATAAGGCTTTTGCTATTTCCATTGTGCAGATCAAATATTCTTAAATTGGTCTCTTAGTAGTGCCTCACATATCTTGAGTGGTCATAATTTCTTGTTTTTCATTATTACTATCTCAATGTGATAATTCTTCAACCTTTTCAAGACTTGACATCCCTTCTTCTCCTTAATCTAGTCTACTTGTGACATTTGAGCTGAGTTTTTTTTATTGATTTATTGAACTTTTCATTTCTAAGATTTGTTGGTTCCTTTTCAGGATCTTTACCACTTTATTGAACTTCTCATATCTTGCATTGTCTTCCTTATTTCATACAATTGTTTTTCTTGATTTTCTTGGAAACCACTGATCTTTTAGAAATAATTCCTTTGAATTCTTCCTCTGACATTTCACCCACATCAATATCTTTGGAGTTAGCTACTAGAGAGTTATGACCTTTTGAAAGACTCATGTTGCTTTGTTTTTTCTTTTTTCTTTTGTATTTCTATGATGAGATTTGCACATCTGTTGAAATGGCTATTGTTGTTGTTGTTGTTAGGTGCCATTGAGTCAGAATCCGACTCATAGCGACCCTCATAGGGTTTTCAATGGCTGACTGTTTCAGGATTGCCTTAGAAGTGGATTGCCAGGTCCTTCTCCTGTTTTTGCAGTGCTGGGAATTGAACTTGGGATTTCAGAGACTGCAGCGCAGCACTATACCAACTGAGCTAAATCCCAGCCCAAATATCAATGGGTTCTCCTAAGGGCTTTGTTGTTCTGTGCTGTCAAGTCATGTCCGACTCATAGTGACCCTCATAGGGTTTTCAACGGCTGGTTGTTTTGGGATTGCCTTAGGAGTGGATTGCCATATCCTTCTCCCATATTTGTGGTGCTGGGAATCGAACTCGGGACCTCAGAGACTGCAGGGCAGCACTCTACCAACTGAGCTAAATCCCAGGTGAGAGGGCTATATCTTCCAATTTTAAGTATGAGTCTTATCACATCACCTTTTCTTGATTATGTGCTCTGGGATATTGGTTTGTTGTATAGTGTTGAGTTTTATTTCAGTTTTACCATGTATTGCAGTTTCCCTGTGGGTTTATTGGCTGCATTTGATGAATTCTGACTCTGTGCATACTATGTCAGAATGTGCAGAACCTACTTTCACTATAGGAGTCACATGAGTGGGGCCTCTCTGGTGGTTCAGACAGTTATGTTATAGGCAGAAGAGTATATGAGCTGCACTCTCTGCAGTTGCTCCTCCAGAATTGTTAGCACTGTGAGGCTTGAACAAGTGTGGGAGTGATCTAGGCTAATGTCTCTTGTGTGGGGGGTGACTGCAACAATTATGTTGTTTTTCTCTGTTGTTGTTACATGGGTGAATGTCCAGTAATGGGTTTTCAGGCCTACCTCTCTGAGCTCAGATGAGGCTGAGACATTAGCTGGAGGCTTTGGACTTTCCTATTATTTATTCTGAACTATCTGCTCAAGTTTAAGCAGGACAGAGTTGTAGATGGAGTAAGGTACAATTTCTCTAAACTGGGATGAGGTGTTATCTCAGTGTCAAAGCACACATCCTGTGTTTAAAGTGCTGGGTTCAATCTCCATCATTGCTTTGGAAGGAGAATGCTACCAATAGTAATATCAAAAACTTAAAAGCGGGCTGAGGGTACAGCTCAGTGGTCCAGCACTTGCAGAGCATGCAAGCATGAGGCCCTAGGTCCAACCCTCAGTACCACCAAAAACAAAACAAAACAAAAAAAAAACTTAAAAGCAAATAAGATATAGATATACAATAAAGCCTATAAAAATAACAACACCTACAACGCCCATAACCATAGAACAGAAAGGGGAAGAAATAATATAGAAAAGTGACATCGAATAGACTAAAAAGGTATACATTAATGAACGTAAAATTAATGTGTAAAAATAGAAATGCAGAGCTGGGCATGTTGGTGCACACCCGTAATCCCAGCGACTCAGGAAGTGGAGGCAAGAGGATTGCAAGTTCGAGACCAGAGGCAGTCTGCGTAGTTTTGTGAGACCCTGTCTCAAAAAGTAAAAAAAAAAAAAAAAAGACTGGGAGTGCAGCTCAGTGGTATGGCACTTGCAAAGCATGCAAGTGGGAGGCCCTGAGTTCAACCCCTATTACGGCCACAAAAAAAAAAAAAAAAGAAAAAATAGAAATGAGATGAGAAAGAATAAGGTGGAAAGAACCCAAATTGCATAAGTAACAAATAGAAGCAAGGTTTGTTGGTGCACACCTGTAATCCCAGCATCTGGAAGGCTGAGGCAGGAGGATGGTAGGTTCAAAGCCAATGTGGGCTACATAGGGAGGCCCTATTTCAAAACAGTAAACAAAAATAACCCAAATAGATATAATTATATAAATGTATGAGAAAAAATAGGGAGAACTAATTTTTAAAAATCAAAATAAAATAATCAAAAAAGAAAAAAGTTGAAACTTTCTCTTTGCTGAGTAGATGGAGATGCTTCTCTCTTGGGCTTCTAGTTTGGGGGTCTGCTATGTATGAGGGAGACAGTGTGTCCCAGCTGCTGCCAGTCATGTTCCTTCTCAGTTCCAGCCAAACAGGTCAAAGTAGACAGTATGGTTTGAGAGGACTGGCAGCGTGGAGGCTAGTCCTGCTCACAAGCCTTGCCTGCTGGCTGTGGGCTAAGACAATGACCACTGTGAGACTGTGTTGATGATTTGGACTCTGTGATTTGGGGACCCAGTGATCTTAGGAGCCACCCAAGAAGCCTTCTCACCCACCAAGCTTGTGGACAGATCAAGCAGCAGGTCCTCTACACATCTGAGGCTCTGAGCATGGAGGAGGCAACCAAACTGTTGTAGGGGAGGTGGACTGGGGAGGTCAGACTCCAGGTTTTTGGCCTCATCAATAAAAGAATTTATAGATGGACACAGAATTCCAGCAACCAAAACATTTATTTGTTGTTGTTGTTGTTAGGCGCCGTCAAGTCGGTATCTGACTCATAGCAACCCTCATAGGGTTTTCAATGGCTGTTTTGGGATTGCCTTGGGAGTGGATTGCCAGGTCCTTCTCCCATTTTGGGGCTGCTGGGAATTGAACTCAGGACCTCAGAGACTGCTGCTCAGTGCTCTACCAACTGAGCTAAATCCAAAACATTTATTTAGAAGAGGTATTTGAGAAAGTGAAAGTGTACACAGCGGGTGACCTTGTGAGTGCAGAGTGCACTGGGAGTAGTTGGGGCGGCATTTTATGGGCTTGGAGGTACCAATGAGGGAGGAGTGTTTAGTGGAGATTATTTGACTAGTTCCACCCTTTACAATAATTCAGTTACATATTGAATTACATGCCTTGGCACATGCATATTATTGACTTGATACACTGGGGCCAATTTTTCCTTAAAGTGGCCCTCGTTGGCCAAGTGCCACCAGTGGAAGGTCATGTACTGGTCATTTGGTGGGGATTTTGAGGAACTGCACTTGCCCAGGGGTTTTGTGACTGACAGTGGTTTTGAACATCTGGGAGAGTATCTGGGAGAGCATAAATCTCCCCTTTTTGATTTGACAAGAGGAACAAGCACTTCATCTCAGTAAGGACAAAACAAGGAAGGGATAGTCAAGAACTTTTTTTTTATTAGAAATTTTTTTTATTAGAAATTTTTAATGTACATCATAATGTGATTCATTTTGACATGCTTTTCGTTGTGACAATTTTCATATATGCAATTTGATAAGCATTATTCATATAGGTTACCCCTTACCCTCCTCTATGTTTCCCCCCTCCCCCCTTCCTATCTAAGTTTCCCATCCAAGTCCTCTCTATCTTTTCCTATATAGTATTTTTCTATATGTCCTTGGGTTCCATTTCTGTTTAAGATAGAAACTTTTCCTGTAGTGGTCTTTGTTTCTATCTTGTTAGAACAATTACATGCGATTTCTAGTCCATTTATATTGACCTCATTCTTATCTTCCCTCCCCCCCTTTTAATGTGATCTGACCTTTGAGTAGGATTTTTCCTTCTTGTAATT
>VMDO01013456.1:0-58143 GCA_007922755.1 Pedetes capensis
ACCATAAAATTTGGAAATATTTTTGCTGCACATTAACACAAACTTGTTTTAATGTCAATATATTTCTCATCTCATGAAATCTCTTCAACTACATGAATTTATTTTATATTTGGATGCCATACCTGATAATAGAATAGAAGACGGGGAGAGATAAAGGGGGGAAGGAAAGCATGTGCACAAAGATTATGAAAAACAAAAACTCAAAGCTTTCAGTGGAACACAGACAATTTTCTTAAGACTTATTAGGAGTTATTGTGAAAGGAAAGATAATTTACTTAATAATGTACATTCAAATTCATTTGAATATCAAAGCATAAGGTTTATGAATCTGTATAGCTCTGTAGAACTACCTTGGAAAAATAAATCTGAAATAGTAGGAAAATAGCATCCATAATTCTATGTGGCATTTCAAATGTCCACATTCAATAAATATTTGTTGATAATAACATTTCTGCAATGACAAAATAGTTTCTGTCTTCATTAGGACAATTGGTCTGCTGTTATCCATTTACAAATAAAGATTCTCAATTGGGCACTAAGGTTGACAAGCTTAGAATTCATAAATGATTTCTTATTGTTATATACTCAGAAAACCTAGTCAATAATTTCTACAATAAAAACTAACTGATGCATAATAATTTCTTATTTATGAGTTTAACTATGTATTATAAATAAGAATGAAGCTTAAATGAAAAAATGTCTTTTCTGACCTTTGTCAGTGCTATGATTAGAATTGCTTTTGCCAAATTGATACACATATTTAACAGTTAACAACTTTATCAAAATGCAATGCAATTTTTGGTGTAATTGCTTGTAATAGCAAGTTGACACATTTTTCTTCTTTGGAAAGATAATTGCTCAATTTTTCTGTAGTATCAACAGTACTTACCCAGTAAACAACTCTGAATGGTTTGGTGATAATCAAAATATTTTATAATTTACTTTGTCCTCCCTCTTAGAAATACTTCAGCCTTTCCTTGTCCTGGTAAATGAAATATGACTAGTGTGAGGCCTGGCTGGCTTTGCATACAATGTACATCTTTATTAATTCACTCCTTGTAATTTTCTTCCCTTCCTCTCTCTCCTAAATAGAAACATTTATTGAATGCCTAATTGTGTTAAGCATATGGTGGGGACTGATTATGTAGGTATGAAGAGAACCTTGTCCTTCTACTGAAATTTCATATACTAATGAAATAAAATCATTAAATTTGCAAGTGCTATAAAAGAGCACGGGCTGGGATTTA
Organism: Pedetes capensis; assembly: GCA_007922755.1. NCBI lineage: Eukaryota > Metazoa > Chordata > Mammalia > Rodentia > Pedetidae > Pedetes > Pedetes capensis. The sequence goes on from VMDO01013456.1 coordinate 1,248, forward strand.
GTTCAGTTGGTAGAGCACCGCTCTGCAGTCTCTGAGGTCACGAGTTCGATTCCCAGCCCCGCAAAAATGGGAGAAGGATGTGGCAACCCACTCCCAAGGCAATCCCAAAACAATCTGCCATTGAAAACCCTATGGGGTCACTATGAGTTGGACATGACTCAACGGCACCTAACAACAGCAACAATAAAAGAGCACATAAAATATCCAGGAAGAAAGAATGACTCACAACTATGGAAGTCAGATACTTAATTTTGAACATCCCCAAGTACTCTGAATTAAGCCACTTAGGAACCATATTTCAGGTAATACAGCAATCTGATAACAGAAATTCATTCATACAGATCTTCCATACGCATTTAAATTTCACAACAACTATGTATACATTTCTTAATTTTTTTTCTTTTTGACTCAATTAAAATGAAGAGACATGCAGATAACTGTGTGTAAAATAACCTTATGTTGACTCTTGCTGTTGGGGTATATTTGTTTGCTCATAATTATGAGTTTTAGTTTTTGAGAGGACATTAATATAACTAGAATGATTTAAATATGACTTATTTTTCTGATTCCAGTAACAATCATAACATGAAAACTTTATTGAAAACCTATTCTGATGACAGTGCAGAATTTAAATAATGCTTTATATATCTTTAAGTATCTAAGCTTTTTCAGCCTTCCTTTAATAAATGAGGACAATGTTATTAATATTGTAGTTATAGAAATTAAAATGGCATTAAAATTTAAACCAAATCAGAATTTTATAAGATCCTGATGGCTAAAATCCCAAACAGTTAAAGGGCCTTAAAATTAGTATGGGATCTAACTTAAATAATTTAGTTGGTACTAACTTTATAAGATATATTTATTATTATGTTGCTATATAGGACAGTCATTTCTTATAAACAAGTACAACTGAATAAAACTCCATCACGTATATTTCCCACATTTTCTCTATCCAGTCATCTATTGAGGGTCACCTAGGTTGAATCCATATCTTGGCTATTGGCAATGGCAGGCATGTATGGAAATGTCATAATGAAACCCAATAAGCTGTATCCTTTTAGAGTTAGAAGCAGCCTGTGTAACTTACCAAGACCATGACTCAACATTTAAACATTACAATGTGCTGGAGGTGCAGCCCAGTGGTAGAGCACCTGCAAAGTAAGTGCAAGGCCCTGGGTTCAGCCTCCTAGGACCACACACACAAATACCCATGGAAGAACATCAAGTACTATTCAAACGCTTTGTCATAACTCTTTAATAATGAACCAACCCAGTGCCAGGCAATAAAATTTTGTTCTATTGAAATTACTTGGCTATTTAAAGCAAAGACAGTGGTGCATTTTGTGAGATTTGCAAGCAAGTGGCCAGACCTGATTTGTTGGGACCCCCAGAGTTGTGCACCTGGCCTAGGCTCGTGTAAAGAGCTTATTTTCCTATATAAAATTACTGTCTGTAGCCTAGCTGAGTGCCCTGGCTCACACCTGACATCCCAGCCACTTGGGAGGCTGGGGCAGGATGACCATGGGTTTGAGGTCAGAGGCAGCCTACACAACTTACAGAGACCCTGTCTCAAAATGAAAATGTAGTGGTGATAGACCCCAGTGGGAGAGCACTTGCCTAGCACATGTGAGCCCCAGGGTTCAAACCCTATGGTTGAAAAGAATTACTGTTTATACATCAGCAAAACTTTGCATTAGTTTAAATTTACTGTGTATTATTTCATAATTACTGTGGATATCCATATTGACTTTAAAATATTAACTAAACCTAGTATATTTTATAGCAAGTGACAAAATTTAAGGAACTTTTACATACAGGAGCTCACTTGAGCTACATGATGATCCTTGGCATAGGCAAAGAAAGCAGATCATGTTTCTGGAACAGGCAGCATAGAAACTGTGAGGCTCAGAGGAAAGAGTGTCATCTCTGTGCCTGACACCACATGAAGTACCAGCAAGTTGGGAATTGTTACTCCTGTGAAGGTTCTAGGCTCCATGCCACTCACAGGCCAACGTGGGGAAGATGTGAGTTTGTAGGGACTGAGACCTGATTTCTCTTCGGTTGCTGGGCCTTGGGCCCCTGAATCAAGGGACTCAGGAATAAATGCACAGAGAGCAAGAGCAAGCAAGAGCAAAGAAGATTTTATTGAGAGGATAGACAAGGCCTCGGTATCCAAATTGGGCAGCCAAAATGGAGCTGTTGTGTTGGAGTTTTTATGGTTCTTTGGGCTGGACTTTTTGAGGTAGGTTTAGTAGATTGGTTGTCAGTTAGGGGTACCGGTATGTTGGCCCAGTAGATTTAAAGGGCAGTTTTTCCTATTGTTTCTACCTAAAGATTGATTTAGGAGAAGGACCTTGCAATCCACTCCTGAAGCAATCCCCAAAGCAATCACCCATTGAAAACTCTGAGGGTCGCTATGAGTTAGACTCAACTTCCTGGCACCTAACAACAACAGCAAAGAGATTGATAAGTGAGGTGACTGCTGGCTGGGTTGTAGGACTTATTTTCCTTAGACTAGGACTTGATCCGGTGACTCTTGACCCAGTCAGGTCCTGTTTCCTCTGAAGAAGGAGCCTGAGGACATTGAAACTCATGGGGTCTAATTGAAACTCAAGTGACCGATTGGCTGCTTGGTTGTTCCTTGCCTCAGTTGTTCCTTGTTTCCAAGTGCATTTTCCCTAAACCTGCTTGAAATTTACTACATCCTATCAGAAGGAATCAAGAGTATTCAAGAGCTGGTGATATTGAAGGCAGCTCAGAGATCTGTCTGGGAAACTCAGTGGCACAAAGGGCTCACGTAGGGCAGAGAAGGAGCTGGGATGAGACAGTAGGTCACATGCAGACCGGAGTCTTCATCATCCAGGGCATGAATCTTCTTTTCTTCTTCTCTAGAACATGACAATGGACTTTGACCTCCTGTGGCTAGCTTCTGTGGTTGTTTTAGACAGAAACCATCATAAAATTTATGAAGGATGGGCAACCCACTCCCCCCAAAAAAAACAATCAGCCATTGAAAACCCTATGTAGCAGAGAAGCGTGACAATAGTGTTTTGTCTTTTCTACATAGGGTGCTATGAGTCAGACATCAACTCTAAGGCATCTAACAACAACAACAACAACAATTCATAAAACTTAAGGTGTTATAAAGGTCATCAGATGCTCTGGGTTCTATAAATTTAAAGAAAGATCAGTAGTTAACATCTTAATCACCTAGGTAATGCTTCTGTTCAGTGAAGGGACTAGGGGGTTAATAACTGAGGAATTCTGGCAAGGGCAATCCCCCAAGAGTTGCCCTGTGACAGAATGGGTAGTGGATTTCGGGGCTATCTTCCCAGTATTTTTAAGTTACTCATTCTTTATTTAAAATCTCAATTCTCTAATTTAAAATTAATATGTAAGATAAAGTACTGCTTCTAGGTGAAGTTTTATAAACATCTGTTTTTCAAAAGAGTTACTTATATGTGTAGATGGTGAAACTTAAAATATACTCTGTGAATACAAAGAAAGTGGGCAGATTTCCAGGTTTCCTCCGCATGCTAGGATTTCAGTAAAAATTGCCCATAAAGAAATTAAAGAACTGATTTTTTTTCCCACTATGGTTGTCAAGACTCCATTTGTAGAACAAAAAGCAGACTAAGGTCTTTAATCATTATTATTATTCCAGCATGTAGAGATGACTCCATAATTAAAATTTTATTTTAATTTGCAGTCTCTTCTATATCAAAGCATTTAGAGAACTCATTGAAATGCACAGCTCTTTCAGGTTGCTCCCATTAGCTAGACAGGATCATTGTCAACAGAAATGAGGAAAAAGTGAAACTTGGGTTTTGACATGCAAATGAGCACTGTAAGTTCCACATTCTGCTTCAGAATTTGTGTATTTCAGCTGTCATAACAACCTTTTCCTGAGGCAAAGTCTGTGTGTTGTTGGCATCTCTTAATATAGGGACGCTAAAGTTAAATAAGGTATGTGATGTGGCTATTTGTACATGACATCCAAAACATTCAACCAAGCTATTACTCAAATATAAAGGACTTGGAAGAATGGACTGGAGAGCAAAGGAATCATTGTGCTACATCTAGCATTGCAGTGAGCAGCAAAGGGTATTTTTAAGTAAACTTTTAGAAAAATGGGTTTGTCCTTCTTCAAGTACCTTTGAAGGTTAGACTCCTAAGACATTGAACACATGTAGGCACAATGTATGCAGGGAAGTAATTATCAAGTAGTAGACATAGTAGACGGTATTTCCTAGTAAGTTATACTGGTTATTCCTCACAGCTGTTTTTCACAGAGGACTTTGTTATCACCATTTGATATTTGAGGAAATTGAATGCAAAGAAGTCAAGAAACTGTTATGCCCAAAGTTAGAGTTTCCCAAAGACCACCAGGGAGTCTGAAGTCCAATGCAATAACAAAGAGCCTTTATTAAAGCTAAAACTGGAGGGTACCACACCTCACCAGTGCAAAGGTTCAGTGTCGACCTGGACTCCTTGCATGCTAAAAGTTTTTGTTATGGATTACAAGCAGGGGGGGTGAGAAAGTCAGATAAGGTGAGGTTTTCAGTTGCTAAAGTATGCCATTCAGAGGCAGAGGGGTCTGCTATTGAAAGTCAAATAAGGTGAAGCTTTGAGTTGCTAAAGTATGCCATATGTGTTATCTTGAGGTCTGGGAGTTCTCAGAAGTTACTGTCCATATCTACAGCCCTTTGATCTGGCCCAAGAGCATTCTATTCTTGTGATCTTTTAAAGGAATTTGTGGAGCATCACCTATAAGACAGAATCCTAAGATAAGGGGGTCATTTGGTCTCTTGATCAGCCTGGGCATCTCAGAAACTACCTGGTGTTTCAAGGATACTCAGTGACAGTGTGCAGATTCAAATCACATCTGTATTTTTCAGCCAAGAATTTCCCAGTTTCCTCTTTAAAATTTTACCTAGAATTCTCTCTCACATCATCTTTATTTGACTGATATTTAATCTATGAGAAGGAAAAAAATGTGTGTATGTACACTTTTATGTGTGTGTGTGTGAAATGGAACCCACCTTTCATAATGCTTTTCCTTGGTGGGCTCCTATCAGTATATTATTTAGAACTTCTCCTAAAAGTTCAGTATACCTGCCATCTCCACACGAGGCATTGTGCTCCATGACGGCTAGTCAGCATCAGCCCTGTCAAAGCAGAAAATCACAACAAATCTGGCTTTGCAGGTGTTGGCTGGCTGTGTTTGCAATTCTAGAATCAGGTAGCAGTCTGCTCCCAAAATACTTCAGAATGCCCTGCTCTTCTGCATGGGCAGTGTCTGTTTATAGCCAGAGAAAGAGGAAGTGACATAAAGAATAACGAAGCAAGGTAAAGGCCACCTGATTGGTTGTAGGCTGTCTGATTTGACCATGATTTGAACAATTGGCTGTTTGTGATTGGTTGAGGCTCAGCATCTTGTTATTTGGTTAACACTTCAAATTAGGTTATAATTTACTATGTATGGAAAAACTTTTAGGCCAAAGAGATGAGAGAAGTTGAGAAGGGCCCTCTGTATGTTTCAGAAGAGAACAAGGAAGAACATCAAAAATGGTCAGAAGACATTGGGGTGGGTGTTTCCAAAGTCCTTAGTCCAGAGGTCTGAGATTGCTTCTCCAGCTTAGCATATAAAAGCATTGGACTTGGAGGCACTGTTTTCTGTGCCTCCACAATGTTCATGACCCTGTGGTGTTTGTGAAGCATTTATTTTTGTGTGGGTAGATATGTCCTTTTAAGATAGCTGGTAGGTGAACTCTCAGGTTTAACACTGAGTAAGTCTCTACTAACCACTTGAGCAAATGCCACAAGTTTCTGCTGCGTGGTAGTGCCAGCCTCACCAGCAGACAAGCACAGAGTTGGCCCTCAGCTCACACCACGATTACATTGTGGGAATTCTCTCCTCTTTTGTTGTCTCTCCTGCCTCTGGCTGAAGCTGGGCTAGACTGAGGATGTGAAAGGCAGGAGAAGGAAGGAAGCCCAGGCTCTGCTTGTCCTGCTGCTGTCCATTCATGCTTTCACTCTGAAAAGAATCTCCCGATTCATCTCCTCTGCAGTTCATGTTGGTAATTGTTTTACTCGCTCCTCATCTTTCAGTGTGGGCATTTGAAACACCCTGTAAAAACAGCTCTGGCTTCACCACAGCTTCTTCTCTGCAGGTACCCTTCATTTGCAACACACAAAACGGTGGTTCGATTTTCAAAAATAAGGTACTGATTGTTGTAGGGCAGTGACCAGTTATGATCCAGTCTTGCTTGGATTCACAGGACTCTTCCAAGTCTGTCTTCAAGGTCAGGTGAGGGTCATCTTCCCAAATAGTTGAAGAGCACATTTCTTAGCTACACTGGACCAGAATCTCCTCCAGCTCGCACCAACACTGGAAAGGATTTGAGATTTTTGTTCTTTTCTTTCAATGTTGATTCTTAAGGCTATTATACTGTGGGAAATGAGAAGATAAAATTAAGAAACACAAGTATGGTTGCAAAAGGGAGATAGGACCCAATTAGAGAACTGCAGTAGAAAACAGAAACTCTGTACACATACCTTGTTGTTGTTGTTAGGTGCCGTGGAGTCAGTATCCGACTCACAGTGACCCTAAGTACAACAGGCAAAACACTATTGTCAGTGTTTCCCTGCTATTCATAGGGTTTTCAATGGCTGATTGATTTTTGGGAGTACGTTACTCGGTCTATCTCCTAAGCCTATAGCACTTGGTGTTCCCAGGCAGTCTCCTATCCAAGTACTAACCAGGCCTGACCCTGCTTAGCTTCTAAGAGCTGATGGGTTCAGATGCCACAGGGCTACAGCTGCAGGCATGTACACATGCCTAGGAGGGGTTAACCTTTGCCATCATCATCTTCACATCGTAGTATTCCAGATGTTTCTTCCATCACACAGCAGGAAAGAATTTACATCTTACACAGGAGGCCCAGGGTTCAAGATCTGACACCCCAACAAAATCATTTTCTGTTTCTTCATGGTGCTCCCAGTACCAATTTTGATTTACAACTGGTCTAAAAGGTGTCACTGAATGACTGAATCTGTGAACCAGAAGAACATGTTACCATGTTAGAAAACTGGCTTTGAGCCATGGTATGCCTTCTTGTTTTTGTGTTTTAGAAATGTCACATAAAATTCAGCAGAGATTATTTAAAGTACCCAGATAAAGAAGGACTATGTAAGTCAGAGGCAGGAGTTGAAGGTGCTTTGTTTCAGATGGGAGTCTCAGATAGCAGCAATAAAACCCAGGAAAGTTAGGAAGGCCTTTATGGCTTTCTTTTATCATTCAAGGTATTTGGTCCTCCCTTTCCTGCCTCACTGCCTGGTAACTTCAGCAAAAACAAAGTGAAAGAAATTTAATCTTACCTGCCTTGTGCCAGACTTTAGCTAGACCATAACAAATCTACAGATTGTACCTACATCCTTTAAAATGGCCAAATCCTGACTCAAGACCCTGACTTGGCGGCCTCTGTTAGGAGCACTTGACTGTCCTACAGAGAGGCCTTGGAGTACCTTGTGCAAACCACAAATACCAAAGGTGGCCCAGTACAAAGTCTAACACATTCCTTCTATATTGCCAAATATGCTCACTTAGGTCAGTGGAAGAGAATCATAAAATATTATAATTTCTCCCACTCAAGTATCTCTCAAATCTAGAAACAAAGTGAAACTATAAATGTTTATACATTTGGAATTTTTAAATCTTACTGCTGTTTTGTGGCATTCTTGTTAGGTGCGCTTAATGACTTTTTAGGTCCCCTCTGGTCTGGATCAACTAATAGCAACCCTATGCACAACAGAAGGAAAGACTTCCCAACACTGTGTCATGCCTGGCACTATGTCAATGCTTCTCTGCTGTTCATAGGGTTTTCAATGGCTGATTGTTTTGGAAGTGGGTTGCCAGGTCCTTCCTCCATTTGGGGGATGCTGGAGATTGAACCCAGGACCTCAGAGAGCTCAGAGTGGCACTCTACCAGCTGAGCTAACCCCAGCCCTCTTAATGACTAGGGTGAACAATTATACATATGTGGAAAAAAACAACTTAGAAAAACAAGTATGGTTCAATATAATTTGTGGTTCAAAAGTGAAATGAGTGAAATGTAGATGAGCCACCAATTTGATTTTTGATTCAGTTGCTTTGGGAAGGATTGTATGCTTCTACAGATGTAAACAGTATAATTGAAATGAAGGCCAGCTAGAATAGTAACCTGATGGTTAGGTCACGCTAAGGCATTTTTGAGACCTGTGATCCAGGGACATAGAATCCAGAATTATGTGACATAACATACCAAAGAAGCCTTTATGTGGGATGAACACAGATGTGTGGAGCTGCTGTGACAATCAGCCCAAAATAATGGGGCAGAGGCCTCAGTTCTGTGCTTTTCTGTCATGGTAGGTTCCTTGACCAGTACATGTTGCACTGACTAACAAACCTGGGGCCACACTTGTGAGGAGCTAGGGAGACATCCCCCCATGTGTCTGTCAGCTTGATGTTCTGTGGGGGCTTTTGTGTTGCTGTGATGCTGAAAGCTGTGCCACGTGTATTTCAGATACCAGCTGAGCTTCCAGACTCAGACAAGGGAGAAGAGCCTGGCAGCCCACTCCTGAAACCATTAGCCATTGAAAGCTTGATAAGTAGCAGAGAAGCCCTGTCAAATATAGTGCTGGTAAATGAGCCCCCCCCCCCGCTAGAAGACTCAGGAAACAACTGGGGAGGAGTTGCATCTCAAAGTAGAGTTAATCTTAATGATGGAAATGGAATAGGGCCCCTGGACCTCCTTTTGCTGATGTGGCACCACTCACAATGAGAAGAAACAGTGGCTGAAACAATGCGCTGAAACATGGAAAGATGGTGTGCATGGCACAGTGTCAGTAGTGCTTTGTCCCATTATGCATAGAGTCGCTATGAGTCAGACCCAACACTGTGGCAGCTAACAAAAAGGGAGATATTAGAGTACTTTGTTAGCTTACTTGGTTTTTATGTTTTTACTACACTTTGACAGTCTCATGGTGATGCAAAGAGATACAACCTTGAAGGGAACCTAAGGTGTCCTTCCAACAGTCCTTGATAGAGACCAGGATTGTGGCCTGGCTTGACTAACTTGCTCTTGTTATCTCCTTGATTTAATTTCTGGGTGACTTCAATGGGGGGTATATCTAACTCACTGAACCTTGTTCCCCTTACCTATGAAGCAAGCATGATTATCTTTTCACTGCATCGTATGTGTATTATGTTCGAGAATTGCATACATATTGAAGCACTTGGAAGATAAAATGACATCTACATGTTAAGACAATACACAAACAAATATACATACCGGCTGTATATTTGTGGTGGTTACATTTATATTCTTAGGTTTACTCTGAAAATCTTTCAAAACAAGTCCAAATAAAAAGACATGGTCTAATTTTCAAAGAATATATAATCAAATAAGGAACGTAATACAAAACACAGGAATGTGCTGTATTAATTCTGTTGCTGGGTAATTACCACAAATTCAGAAGCTTAAAATAGCCCATCTATCTGTGGGTCAGGAGTTAGCATAGCTTAATTGGTTCCTCTGCTTAGGATCTCACAAGTGTGTATACTCACAAAAAGATGATGTTCAAATTAAATGTAAAAAGTATGGGAAGCATTTGTTCTGTTTTCATAAACAATACAAAAATTGTCATCCATTTGTTGGCTGAGACATTTGCCAATGTCATTATATGTATTAAAAGAACAAAAACATTTGTATTTCCATAAAGATATTCTCCAAAAGGTTAGTATTTTCCTATAAGATTCAATGTCCGATTTCCTCATTTCAGTAATTTAAGCCAACAATCTTAGTTTAAAAACATTTTTCTTGAGAATAGACAACACTAGTTGCAGGACAGGTTATCAGTTTGACAGAAAAATAACTACAATAACTTGAGAAAGGAGGACAACAAAGCAAAATAATCAACAGAGTGGTGAATAAGAGGTAGAAGAGGGCCTTTGGTTTTTATTGGCAACCACTGGACCTGCAAGACATTCCAGTTCTTGCCCCAATTAAGTAGACAGACGGCAATGAGTAAGAATTCAAGTGCTCATATAGTAGCTTGTGGCTCATTCCTTCCTTTTCTCCTGTTATTACACTGTGATTCTGAGACCATCCACATGGAAATTACTTCTGCAGCATATTAAAATGAAAATTTCTAATATCTATCCCAAATCCAGGAAGGGAACCTTCGAAGGCATAGCCCAAATCTCTGCATTTATGTAAGGACCTCAGGTAGATTTTATGCATATTAGAGTTAGGAACTCTCTTGTACAGAAAAGAAATCTAGACTCAATTATCATTTCTAAACATTACACTGTGGTGTCTAATACCTTCAGGTCTGGGAAGCTAAGCAAGGTCAGGCCTGGTTAGTGCTTGGATGGGAGTCTGCCTGGGAACACCTACAGCCTAGTACTGTAGGCTTGGGAGAAGGACCCACCTGCTCCCAAAAATCAATCAGCCATTGAAAACCCTATGGATAGCAGAGAAGCACGGCAATAGTCTTTCCTCTGTTCTATATAGTGTTGCAGTTCGGTGGCTGATTGTTTTTTGGGGTTGTTAGGGGAATCGACACTACCTAACAACAACAACAAGTTGGTTTTCAGCATTTTTACTATGATGTGCCTTTCAGTCAGTCACTTTTCGTCTATACTACTTGAAGGTGTTGGTCCATCTTAGATGTGTAGGTTTTTCACCAAATCTGAGAATTTTTCAGCCATTATTTTTCCAAGTACGTTTTTGGCTCCTTTCTCTTTCTCTCTTTTTGATATTCCCATCATGTATATCTTTGTGTACTTAAGGGGACCATGTATTTCTTTGAGTTTCTATTCATCTTTTTTATTCTATTTCATCTGCTCTTAGGATTACATCATCCAGGATCTGTATTCAAGTTCCTGGTTCCTCATTTAGCCAGTTAAAATCTACTATGAGCCCCCAGTGAACGTTTCACCTCAGTTATTGCACATTGACTGAGCTTTCAGTTTGTTTTTTTCTATACATTTGACATCTTCACTAAATTCTATTTTTGATTGCACTGTCTTCATATCTCCTTTACTTCTTTGCATAATCTCCTTTAGTTCTTTTCCACTGTTTATTGTGGCTGCTTTGAATCTTTGTTAAATCTGACATCTAGTCCATCTGGCAAGGGGGTTTTGTCCTTCCACCTCCACCTCCCTCCTGTGGATCACATATTTCTATTTCTATTATCTACTTGAAAGGGGAGCATGTAGACACTACCTGTGAGAGCTGTGGGTCATAACTCCCTTCACGCCTCCCCAGAGCGTGTTTTTATTGTTTGCTTGAGTGCTTGTTTAGTGACAGGATGAAGTGGGCTGCTTCCCCTGTGCTGTGCAGCTTTTTATGCTCATTAGAGGACTCTGCGCAGTAGCCCTGGAGTGACACAGGAGTCCACATAGTTCTCCTTGACCATCACTCTTAAGTTGTCTGCTTCAGCTGGTCTTACACTTCACATATCAGGCTCCCGTGATTATCTGTTAATTGCTTTATGATTTTTGACAGTTCCCTGGAGCATAAATTTCTCAGCAGTCTAATCCAATTAAATTTGGGCAGAGCCAATTTTGGAGGCCACTTCAATCCCAGCATGACCTTTCTTAGCTCGCTCTTTCCCTGGTTCTCTCTGGTGAACATGCTAGCTTGTTAGAAGCTAAGCAGGGTCAGACCTAGTTAATACTTGGATGGGAAACCTTCTGGGAACACCAGGTGCTGCACACTAGGGAAAAGGACCTAGCAACCCACTCCTGAAATAATGAGCCATTGAAAACCCTATGACTAGCAGAGAAGCACTGAGTTAGTGTTTGGCATGGCATAGGCTCAGGGAATGTTTCATCTGCTGTACATCAGGACACTGTGAGTTAGACCACCTTCACCGCACCTAACAACAACAACAACAATGTTTCAGGAGTGCTTTCAGGATCCAGCTTCCCTGTGCTTTGTTTATAATAATGTTAGTTCCTTTAGTGAGACATTTGGAGCTCTCTTTCCTGTGAACAACTTCTCCCCGCATAGGGATTTTGTCAGTCATTCTTTCAGGGCAGTGCAGTATATAGTGTCTAGTCAATATCAAATACTCCATAAGTTGCTGTCAGACACTGTACCTGAAAAGATATGTGTGTCCAGCTATTTGGAGTTATCCTTGCTGAAGCAGTGATGACATGTTGTCAGAACATTTGCCTCTGTCGTTCTCTACAATAGTGTCCACACAGTACACTTTCAGTACCCTGTAGGCCCCTTTTGTCTCCCTTCTTTAAACGTGCTTATTTTCCTAAGACTCATAAATCAACCTCTGAATATTAGACCCAACATGTAGAGAAGAGCTACTGTTCTGATAGTCAGTAAGGCAACTGGACTTTGAATGAAAGAGTAAGCCTCACTCCTCAGAGTTCACTGCTCTCTGAATTAAAAATAAGATCCTACACAGTACCATAGAACACTCCACATAGGAAATTCATGGAGGGAAATTAAAAGTAGCCAGAAAATAGGGTATTAATATTAAATAGTTTATAATCTATGAGAGAACTCAATAATACAGATATTTTTTCTGAAAGTTTAATGAGATTAAAATCCTACTTGCTGAAAATATATCTTTATTTTCTATTATTATTATTGATTCATAGTTACCAAACCAAGTTCCTCTGTGCAGAGGAATATAGTGAAGTAGCACATGGCCAGCAGAATGTATCTTCTTTTCCTATGTCAAGTAAATCCTCAAATCTTTGAAAATGCTATATTTTGTTATACATCTAAGTTACATGTGTGTGTATGCACATGAAACCTGATGCATGATTTTTAAAAGCAAATCTCTGAAACAGGAAAGCAGATGACAAAAAGAAATCAAAACAGTAATTGTTGTTGTTGTTGTTAGGTGCTGTCGAGTCGGTATCCGACTCATAGCAACCCTCATAGGGTTTTCAATGGCTGACTGTTTCAGGATTGTCTTGGGAGTGGATTGCCAGGCCCTTCTCCCATTTTTGCGGTGCTGGGAATTGAACTTGGGGCCTCAGAAACTGCAGCGCAGCGCTCTACCCACTGAGCTAAATCCCAGCCCAAAACAGTAATTAGAACACCTGAAAATGCGGTTGGATATGGTGAATGTGATAGCAGTGAGACGTGGAATGGAGACCAAAGGAATAAAGGGGAGGCTTGCTTATAGACAGAGACTCCTCAGTTCCCCCCCTACCCACAGGCAATGGTAACAACAAAAATTACACAACAAGTGGAACTTACCTGTAGTCTGTAAACAGTTAGGGATAGAATAAGTCAGCTACTGTAGAAATATTGACACTAGAGTAGCTAGAGGTGAGTATCTTAAGGGCTTGGACAAAAAGGAAAAAGTAAAGAAAATCTACCAATCAGTGTATCTTGAGAACTACTCGATTACATATTCCACTAAAATTAAGACAAAAAGAGAGAAATAGAAGACAAGATGTAAGAAAGGGGGATGAGATTAAAATGTTCATAAAGTGATAGTGAAATAAGAAGTCCCAAGAAAATAGCCATGGAGCAGTGGTCAGAAGTCACCAGGCTAGGCAGGAACAGAAGATAGAAGTCTCCAAAATGAAGATTCCCCAGAAAGGAAATAGATTTGATAAATTATTTGAAAGATACAATCATGCAGTCAGTTGAGTTTATAATCATTTTATAGAACCATGGAAAGTTAAGAATTTTTTTTATCAAATATTCTTGCTTTCCTTAAAAATACAGCAAACACAAGTTAGGGAGGCAGGGAGAAAGAAGAAGAAGGAGAGGGAGAAGGAGAGAGACCAATTAAGAGAAAAAGCAATGCCTAAAAGTTATATGAGAAAGGAAATGCATGTAGTGTACTCTTGGTGGAATGATGAATAATTCCATTAGTGTAATAAGGAAGAAAATAAATTTAGCCAAAAGTGAGATGTGATTTATTGGGGAGTGGAGGTTTATGTAAAGGGCATATAAGTAAGTGTCTAATATTACTATCACTGTGAAGGACCATCATTAATTTAATGCTTACAATGAGTTACTCAATTTTAAATAATTTAAATTTATTAATTTAATTCAGCTACAGGAAGGAGATGGTTAAAATTACTATCTACATTTGCAAATGAGGAAATTGATATAAAGTAAGGTTAAATAATAGATCCAGTATCACTCTGGTAGTCATATCTAAGCTGGAATGTAACATTAATTTTTTCCAAATTAATCAATACATGATATACTAATGTTAATGAAAATATGGAATTTAAAGCAAAAGTGCTAGGATGTCAGTGAGATGTGTACTGGTGTGGTAGGGAAGAAATAGAATCTAGGCAGTAATGATGGATCAGGGAAGGCTGCTGTCTATTATGAGCCTTATTAATATTATTTAACATTCTCAGGCTCATGAAATACTTTGACAAATTCTTTAATTCATAAGGATTTAGTGAGATAATTTGCTATTCTAAATATATTGGAAAAGAAATTATATCTTAACATGTGAAGCTCTGGAACAAATTAAAAGGGAACTGAATTATTCTGTTAATTTACCTAAAATTAAAGTTAGAGCAGTAAGGGAAATCAGAGGCTGTTCTACTTAAGAAATGTATTCTTTCCACCTGCACAACATTGTACTCATTTGTACTTACAGAACTTTCATTTCTGTGTGCTCAGTTGTTTTTTTTTTTTTTTTCATAGCATTCCTATTGGGTACGTTTACCACTACATTTAAAGTTAGCATTGAGGTGGGTAGAGTTTAATGCTGTTTACCAATGTACCAGTTAGAACAAGCCAATGTTAGTATCTCAGGATCTTCAGTCCAGTTACAGAACAGCTCCTTTTATAACACCCAGCCTGGACGCAGGCTCCTACCCACTGGGAGATGGGAGGGTGAGAGGGGAAGGAAGGTGGGCCTTCCCCACAGTAATCACGTAATCTAACACGGAAGTTCCTGAAGAGCCTGGAAGCAATGTCCTCCCTTTGGAGTTAAGACCTCAGAAAGGGAAGGTGAGTTGGTGCATGTGTTTCCCATAGAAAATGGATGGTCCCAGGTCTCCTTTGAGAGACCCATGTGATCAATGACACTGTGGCACAATAAATAATCTATCCCAACACAGAAAGGCAACAATCCATAACAATCCTGACCTGATGACAACATACATTCACCTTCTGGCTCTTTCTCTTGGAAAGATTGGAAATATTATCCCAAAGCAGTAATTCCAGGTCTAGAGCATATGCAGTATATTCAACAGTTGTGTACTTTTTATACAACTGAAAATATAATAGACGACCAGAGCAGTGGAGAGCAAACCAGAGTCCACCCTGTATCAGTTACATTTTATAGGAGAAAGATGAGCAATGAGGAGTCAAAACACACAGGGCAAACTCAGGTAACAAAATAAGGTTAGACAGAGGATGTGACACAGGTAACAAAGGGGGTCTTTGTACTGAGAGTCAAACCCAAGTCTGTGTCATGCTGATATCAGACCCAAGACTAGAATTCACAAAGAACAATGCAAGGGTCTAGAGAGTAAGCACCCAGAGAAGCATGGACACATTTTAACAAGAGAAGCAGCCCCACACCTCTGAGGAGTAGAAAGAAGGGAGGGAGACGAGGGCAGAGCTTCCCAAGGAGACCAAGCAACAATGTTGTTGTTGTTAGGTGCCGATGTGACTCAGAGACTTTGTGTGCAACAGAATGAAACACTAATGGGCACTGTGCCATGCCTGGCACTATTTCTGTACTTTTCTGCTATTCATAGGGTTTTCAATGTCTGATTGTTTCAGAAGTGGATTGTGGGTCCTTCTCCCAAGCCTACAGTACCCCGGGGTTCCCAGGCAGTCTCCTATCCAAGGACTAACCAGGCTGACCCTGCTTAGCTTCTGAGATCTGATGTGATCAGATGCAGGGTGGTAGGGCTCATATATGTGTTGTTGTTGTTGTTGTTGTTGTTGTTGTTGTTGTTAGGTGCCATCAAGTCAGGTCAACTCATAGCGACCCTCATGGAGTTTTCAATGGCCAGTTGTTCCGGGATTGCCTCAGGAGTGGATTGCCACATCCTTCTCCTCCATAGATGTGTAGCAGCATCTGTATCCTTTGTTCTCAAAGCTGGGCCTGGTTTGTGAGTGCCTCTACTTCCTGGGCCAGAATGCACTGGGTGTGAGCAGCCTCTTCCATCTTCCCAGTGTGCCATGAAATTACTGTTTTTTGCTCTGTGTATATCAAAATTGTGGAAAGTCTGGAAAATACAAACTGTCAGAGGAAAATGAGAAATGCAGGATGAGCGTGGACAGGCGGGCAGAGGCCGACATATACAGTGCCTGTAGTTCATGGAAAAGTATCTAGAATTTAGTTGGAAGTTATCTAAAGGGGTGAGGCAACTGACTCCAGGATCTGATAAAATCTTTCCAGCTGCTGTGCGCAGAAGGCATACAGAATCCAGGAGAACACATGTTCATCAGAGTAACCTTGAGTTTGTCTCTTGCTATCTGGAGATCTCTGTTTCTTTATCAAATCATCAGAGATAACAGCCTTTGTCCTTGGTGTGTATCCCAGGCCTCTTGTAAAGGGAAGCTGGGCAAAGTCAGTGGCGCCTGAGAAAGGATAGCACATGAAGGGAGATTGTTATTTCTGCCCCTGACACCACACATCCCAACTTGCCCATCATCTCTTACAGATCCATTTGTGAACAAGGGCTGATTAGAAAATTAACTTCCCAGAAGGAGAGAGAGAACGGGAATGAGAAGTCACTAGAGAGGGCTTTGACACTGATCCGTTCCCACGGCCGTGCTAACTCCAATGAAGATGGATGGCCACAGAGGGACGTCTTTGGCTATGACACTTTCCTATCAATTAGGCTTCCCAAATGACCCACACGGGCATCTGTCTCCCCGAAGCCGACAGGATTCTAACCCCTCACTTCTGTGTTGCTCTTTATATGGCTTACGTGCCAGCAGACGTGAACCAGGAAAGGCATCACAGATCTGTCCCAAATGATATTGAGCAACCTGTAGGCCATCTATAGATCATGCTCTCAACACACCTTTGTGAAAATCCAAGACCACAGGTTTCTGTTTTGTTTTGCAGGGTGCAGTAGTTTCTCCATAAACAAATAGAATCAGATTTTTATTTTCCTTCTTCAAGGTAAAAATCTTAACATGATAGTAACATTTGGTTAGAATAATTTTGATATGTACATACTGACTCTTTAAGTGTGGAGAAAATGATTTTTCCTTAAAATACATTCAGTCGCTTAATGTCTTTAGTCTGGAAAAATCCATTTGCATGCAGAGTAATTTTTGATACATAAGAACCTACTACTATGATTTTGTAACACATATTCCGACTATATTTAGTTTCTTGCATTCTTCTTCCTTTATTGTTTTTCTTTCTTTTCTGTTTATGTATCTGCTGTTTTATTTGTCTTCTTTTTTGTTAAACCATGAGACTTACATAAAACCTGTTTATAGAAAGATCTATTTTGAGCTGATTACAACTGAGCTTTGAGCCAGTAGCAGTGCATGTGCCTGTAAACCCAGTGTCCGGGGCTGCAAGTGAAGGTCAGCAGCAGAATGCTTGCAACATCATGTGTGAGACCTGGGGTTCAACTCCCAGTACAGGGGTGAAATGTAAATAAAAAACTAAATAATAAACCCAGATAATTTTGACCTCATTTATAAATTCTATACTTCTCTCCCCTGCACAGTTAATGTTACTCAAACCACTGATTGTCTTACATACATTGCATATTCATTAACAGATTATTGCAGCTAGAGTTATTTTTGATCTTTTAACTGGAGTTCAAAGCAGGACCTCAAGGCCAAAGTCAAACCCAAACCCTGAACTCATCTGGTTCAGTCACATTTTCGGGGTATGTAATCACACCTGTGCATGGGTTTAGATCCTGTGTGCAGATCACAGAGCTTCAGACTGAACCTGAGCCTGAACCTGAGCCTGGTACAGTTCAAGCATTTAAAAAACTTTTCTGGGGCGTAGTGGCGCACGCCTGTAATCCCAGCGGCTCTGGAGGCGGAGGCAGGAGGATCACAAGTTTGAGACCAGAGGCAGTCTGCATAATTTAGGGAGAACTTAGTGAGACCCTGTCTCAAAAAAGTAAAACAAACAAGCAAACAAACAAACAAAAAGGGCTGGGGGTGCAGCTCACTTGTCCAGCACTTGCAGAGCATGCAAACGTGAGGTCCTGGGTTCAACCCCTAGTACCAGGAAAAAAAAAAAAAAAAAAAAGACTTTTCTGAACCTAAACCTGAAGGTAAACCCAGTGAAAAAATTGAAAAATAATTTTTCATCTGACTACACACAGGATTAAATTTTGAACTCAAACCTGAACTGAATATGAATCATTTAAATTTTAACACGTTGAACCTGCACCTTAAACCGAAACCAATTTTTGGTGGGGTTGTAGCCGGGCTCAAAGTAATGTACGTATATTATATACAAATATATACATGTGTGTGTATATACACAATATATATACACAAAGCAAATTATATACATATATACACACACATACACAAAACAAATACACACACACACACACACACACACATATATATACATACATACATACTATATATGTTGTTGTTGTTAGGTGCCGTCGAGTATTGTCCAACTCATAACGACCCTCATAGGGTTTTCAATGGCAGATTGTTTCAGGATTGCCTTGGGAGTGGGTTTCCACATCCTTCATGTATATATATATATATATATATATATATATATATATATATATATATGTGTGTGTGTGTGTGTGTGTGTGTGTGTGTGTGTGTGTGTGTGTGTGTATATATGTGTATATATGTATATATATGTATATGTATATATATATGTATATGTATATATATATATATATATATATATATATATATGTATTTGTTTTTAGTGCTGGGTTTTGAACCTAGGGCCTTGCACCTGCTAGGCAAGTATATCACCACTGAGCCACACCCCAGGACTCCTTTTATTTATTATTTTTGAGACAGAGTCTTGCTAAGCTGTGCAGGCTGCTTCTGGCCTTGAACTTGTGATCCTCCTGCCTCAGCCTCGTGAGTAGCTGGGATTACAGGCATGTCCCATGGCACCTGGCTCCATTTTTTAAATGTTGTAATATTCCTAATTTGACTCTATATTCTCACCTCTACATTGAGTTTATTATTTTCATCCATTTTCACATTGTTAGTTGATATCCTTTTACTTCCAGTAGAAGATCTTCCTTTATCATTTATGTTTTTGAAAGGCACATACAATGGTGATGCTTTCCCACAGATTTTGTGGTTCTAGGAAAGCCCATATCTCTCCATGTCTGAAGGACAGCCTTGCCAAGTTAATAATCTTGACTCGCATGTTTATTTTTCTTTCACTACTTTTTAAACTATCATCTAACTTTCTCCTGTCCTGCAAGATTTCTGCCAAGAAAAATCTTCATTATTTTAGGAAGGGTTACTGGTGTTATTTTATTTTTAATTTTTTTTTTATTCCTTTGGTGGCATCAAATTTCCCTGATTATTCTTCAACCTTGTCTGTATTTCGGTATTTGTGCACTTGCAGAAGTCAGCACCTGTTCCTGTCTTTAGAGACTGACCAGCAGGGAAAGCCTTCAGCTGTCAGCCCACCTAGGGATTGTTCTCAGGTAACCGGAGTAGTCATAGTTGGCGAGTAAACTGCCTGCTAGGGTCTTTGGACAGCTGTCCTTTTGCCTGTCTCAGGAGGTGGCAGATGTGGTGTCTGGGTACACAGGTCTGGTCCTCCCCCTATTCTATGTCCCTTGGAACCTGTGGACACAAGGACCCGCTTGAGGACTCAGGCTACAGGTGCTGACCACGTAGGTGGCGCTGTGGGGATTGGTATGTAGGCTGGCCCACATCTCCCCGCCTGCAGGGCAGATCAGTTGGGACCAGCCTAGAGCCTGGTCCCACCAGGTTTGGCCTCACACCTTGGTAGGTTTAAACCTGGGGTCCTGGGGCTGGTCTGATGCTGGGATCTCCTGGGGTGGTCTTGGATCCTGGGTCTGCTGGAGGTGGGGCTACGGGGCCAGGCTAGTTCTGAGCATGCATAGGCGGCTGTGTCTTGGGGGCAGCCTGGTACCTGAGGCGACAGGTTCTGGCCTCCAGCCAGGTGCGGGAGTGGGTCTGGAGGCTGGGCCCCGGTGGCAGTCTGTAATCCAGGGTTGCAGATGGGAGCTTGGCACCGCGACGGCGGTGCAGCCTGGGGATGCCAGGGGATGCCCTGGCAGTGGGTGGGTCTGCAGCTACTGGAGTTGTGCTGGTGTCAGGGCAAAGGCAGAGGCTCAGTCCCATGTGCCGCACTCAGTATGGTTTCACTGGTGGGGGCCAGGGTGGAAACCAGAGCTCATTTCGTCTTCCTTTCCCCAGTGGCCAGTGTCTACACTGTGTGCCCCAGTTTGTTGGAGAGATGCCTCCAAAACTGTCAAGACATTCTTCCTGCTCTAGTCAATGCCATGTTTACACATTCCTGTGCTCTGCCCGGTGCTGTAGTTTCTCAACTGATTAGCTTAGATCTTAAGAAGTTACGTTCGTGTGTGGATATTGTTCACACACATTTTTGAGATGGAACAAGTACTGGAAAGCCCTATTCTACCATCTTGATGAAGTCATTCCCTAGGATTTTTATTTTTAAAAAAGTGTGATAATGATATAAAGTAATGGACTAGAATGTCCTTATTTTCCATGATGCATAACAAAGTGTCAAAATATGTGTAAATTACTTTGAAATGTTTCAGGGGAAAAAAGCATAATGAGGGAGAATTTGGCTTAATATTAAAAACTGCTGGTTTTGAATAATGGATATATAGATGCTTATTGTTTTATTCTAATTTTTTAAAATAAAAATTAATCGTATTTTATAGGGAGGAAAAAAGGAGTA
Source organism: Pedetes capensis (assembly GCA_007922755.1). Classification (NCBI taxonomy): domain Eukaryota; kingdom Metazoa; phylum Chordata; class Mammalia; order Rodentia; family Pedetidae; genus Pedetes; species Pedetes capensis. The sequence continues at coordinate 22,149 of VMDO01013456.1, forward strand.
CAGCTTTTTATGCATTCCTTATTTATGTTAAGATTTCCTATAAGAGGGAAACAAATACTTACTCAAACTCTTGCTAAAATGATTTAGGAAAAATATAAAATCCTCCGCAAGCTTAGCTTCCTTCAAAAGCAATAGGCAGAACCAGGGCCATCTCTAGAAAATATTAGTCTCAAGAAAAAGTCAAGAGAAAAACAATAATCCAGAGGAAAATCATAAAAAGTTAACAATGGCAAAATCCATTCCCAGGGAGACCACAGCTCCAAGGACAAGAACTGAGTGGGAAGACACAGGCAGGAGCTGGGAGGGTAGACAGCTGACATGGTAAGGATGATCTGGTCATTAAGTGATGATGGGGTGTTGCCACTTGACAAGTGGATTTTCCGAATAGTGTAGTCAGCCAATAGTGATCTTTTTATAGCCCTTTAAACAAAGTTGTTAGAGAAAGGCCTTTCATTTCTCTCTATTCCACACCACCAGGCTGCCAGTCCATGTTTACAGACCACCTCCTCCTCCAATCTGAAGTTCATTATTGGTAATGGATCTAAGGAGGCAGTTTGTAAGAAGAAAAGTTCCTTTTCTTTCCCACACTTCCCTAAGCGAGCACATACAGATTTCCATGCCAGCTTCCATGCAAGACTTCCCACGCCAATGCAACCTAAAACTTGAATTCCTTTCTCAGTTAATTCCACCTTCAAAACAACTAACATAGCTCTTACTACCTCATCAAGAAACTTGGGCCTTTATGATGTCATTGTTGTTACGTGCTGTCAAGTCAGGTTCAAATCATAGCAACCTGACATACAATAGAAGGAAACACTCCCCAACACTGCACCGTGCCTGGCACTGTCAGTGCTTCTCTGATACCCATAGGGTTATCAATGGCTGGTTGTTTATAGCAGTGGGCTGCCAGGTTCTTCTCCCAAGCCTACGGCAGCTGGTGTTCCCTGGTGGTCTCTCATCTAAGGACTAACCAGGTCCTAAACTTCTTAGTTTCCAAGATCAGATAAGATCAGAAGCCAGGGTGGTACGGCTGTAGACTAAGATTGAATAGTAGGTGCTGTCAAGTCCAGTCTGAATCATAGCAATCCTCATAGGGTTTTCAATGGCTAATTATTTCAGGATTGCTTCTGGAATGGATTGCCACATTTTTGTCTCACTTATGCAGTGCTGGGGATCTAACCCAGGTCCTCAGCGAGTATGGAGCAGGGCTCTACCAACTGAGCTAAACCCAGTCCAGCTGTAGACTATTGTTGTTGTTGTTAGATGCCATCAAGTTGTGTCTGATTCATAGCGACCTTCATAGGGTTTTCAATGGCTGACTGTTTGGGGATTACCTCTGGAGTGGATTGTCACCTCCTTCTCCCATTTTTGCTGTGCTGGAAAGAGAACCCAGGACCTCAGAGACTGCAGAGTGGCACTCTACCAAGTGAGCTAAATCCTAGCCCCCCTGTAGACTATAGGCTGTCTTTAATATGAATCTAATAGGATTAATCTATCAGTTTAAGAAATTGTTGGTATTTAAGTGACATATTTGTTTAAATTGAGACAGAATGGAATAACACTTAGAAGAATATTTTGTAATTAATATTTTATATTAATCTTAAATTATGTCTATATTGTATTCTTTTAGATAATATACTTGTAATTTTTAAGTAGTCCATTATAACATTGACAAAAATTGAAATATTATCTGCAGCTTAGCAATAGGAAATACATAGCAGTGAAGGAAATTTTGGTGTGCCTCAAACTATTTTTAATATGGTAGCATAGCAAATATAAAAGTAATATTATTTTTACCTTAAATTATAATTGTTTAGAAAACACAAAGATGAAAATACAGTATATCTTAGCTGTGGGATGCAGCTAAATTAGTATAGCTAAGAAATTGATAAAACACTGTGTTCAAAAAAGGAATAACATTTAAAAGTTAATGAAATAATTGTCCTACTTAAGAATTTATACTACTAAATAGAAGTTCAACATAAAGCAGAAGAAATAAATTATAGATAACTATAAAATAACTAAACTATAAATGATACACAAAAAGAATGAACAAGTTGAATGCTCATCCTTGGGAAGAACCAACAAATACACAAAACTTCAATGAGAATTTTTAACACAAAAACACAACCAGCATTAGGTAAAAACAAGTGATACAGCACATTTAATATCTAAGAAAATATGAATATATATGAATAAAATTGAAAATATAGATAAATCTAAACATTCTATTGAATGACAAAAATAGAGGCAGAGTTAGATTTATAATAATCCTCATTTACATAGATTTTAAATATATATATGGAAAACTGTGATTTATCAGAACATATGCCCTGCTAAGCATCTCTGTTAAACACAACAGCATAGGTGTCTCAGACATACATTGGGTGGATTTGCAAGGGTGATTGTAGACATGAATACTTAAGATTCATACCAGAACAGTGCTCTGCACAGATCAACTATGTGTGTATTGTGTATTAAGGCACATACACTACTCAGCACGGTAGACCCAAGGGTCATAGAAATTAAAACGCTGGAAGCTCCAGGCGGGGCTCCCAGAAAGTGCTGCCTAGACTCCATGAGACAATAAGTGTTGAAGAGTGTTGGGAGGATTAGGTAGGGCTCAAATAAGAAAGAGTGGGAAAGAAGAAAGGAAAAGGCTATGAATAACTAGGAGCAGGCATTTGGAACAAGGGAATTAATACCTGGGTATGAATATGGGTTTTAAGTGATAAGAACTAAAGTCAAGGCCCAGCTCTGTGGAAGGGCTGCGTGCATCTTCTCGTGAAATGATGTCCCATGGAAGTCTCTGATGGAAGCCTCAGAAGGTGTGGCAGCAAGACATATTTTATTGGCACTTAATGGCTAAAGTGTTCAGTGTTGAAGTAAAAACCCATGGGATGGGAGTTTGAATAAAGCAATATACTGGACACACAATAAAGCAATATACTGGAATTGCATGACTCTGGCCATCACCCTCCTACCCAAGGAGGCAAACTGGAAGGACTCCTTGAACAAACTGAAGGATCTGAAGCATTTGGCAGAGAAGGTTCCAGTGTGGGTAGGGCCCTCATCAAAGTTTTTAAGGGCTGAGCTGGCTTGAGTTGAGAATCATACCCTGAGACAGATAAAACAGGGTGTCCCCCAAACAGGCCGGTAGAATGAGCCAGCAGAAGACTGAACTCCATGCAGGGACAGAAGGCCTTGGTAGCTTCTGTGCCTGCTGAAGAGGCCCAGGAAATGGCATTTTCGCTTCCCAAAGACATGAGGTCTGAGCTTATTTCTGCAATGCAGCTCTAACCATTGTTAATAAGAGAAGCTCTTTATAAAGTCTTCTTAACCACAAAGAAGTCTTTCAGACAGGTTTCCCTTGATGGATTCAGTCTTTATCAAGAGAAGTCAGTTCCCTTTGTCAATCTGGTCTCACACACTTTTCTAAGATGCATCTTAAAAACATGTTCTCAGTGCTGTTCTCCAAGCCAAGGCTTTGAGGGACAATCTGAAATGCTCTACACAGAGCCCGGATCTTAGGTACCCCACAGAGTGCTGCTGCCTATGTCCTGGCTGGCTATCTGGCTCTGGATGCCTAGGCTCTCTCAGTCTGAGGGGTGGGACAGAGGGCCATCCTTGAGGCCCTATAATTCCAAAGCAAAGACAGCCAGGAGTATTATTCTTTCATTCATACTCATTTTTTATTCAACTGTAAACTATAACATGACATCTCTAAAAATTGTACCTCATCTATCTTGCTATCTGTCTAGCTATCATTTTCTATCTCCCTATTGATTGATAGAGAAATAATCTTGGGTTCAATATTCATTTCAAAGTTTCAGGTCCATTTCATATTTTCAGTAAGAACTATAATCATAAAATGCAGTAAAAAGATGTATGGTGAAAATATTAAACAACTCATTTATATTGTTGCTGTAATGCAATATCAAATTAGATCTAGGTGCCAAAATATACAATATATCACCAGAAAATCACGTTTTTCAGAAAGTAGGAAAACACAATTTTCTCAGTAGAAACAAAATGAACTCATACTTCCCAACACATTTTTCTCATGCGACTTAATATAGAATATTCAAACTACAAAGCATATAATGGGTCTCATCACCTTTATAGAGCAAATGTGGAATAAATTTTCATGTGGCTATTTTTGTTAATGGCTCTCAATAAAAGCTGAGGTTATGATAAAAGGCAGCTCAGTAGAGGAGAATGTGTATGGTGATGAGCTAATAGGGCATTGTCCTTCTCCTGGTACTGAAAAATTACAGGATCCCAACCATTTATCTTATGTTTGGGAACTTTTACAAACTACACTAAATCATATCTGGTGAATTTATTGGAATAACAGAGAGAGGGTTCAGAAAACACACAATAGTATGTCTCAGCTGCGGTGACTCTAAGGAGGATCGGGAGGGAGACAGAGAGCATGAAGGAAGAGCAGAAGAATTATGTATGAAATTTCACAGACCCACATGAAGGGGTAGGCTTGAGGCACTTAGGAGGAATTTCCTTCAAAGAAATCTATTTCTTCCTCATAGAGTAAAAGAGAAAATGTAGATAATTTCTAAAATAATTTGAAACAGAAAGCAGTGGTGTGTCATAAACTCACATTGTCTTGTGTAAACTCGTCACTGATACAGAAGGATAAGGTTGTGAAGTTAAGGTTAAAGTCTGAACAACTATAAAACATATTCAGATCTTCCAGCTAGTTTTATGAGTTCTCACCTAAGCTAAAGGGTTGGGAGATGTCAGTTCTGGGTTTAGCTCTCTCTTCAAAAAGTTATATTTTATTGTGTTTATCTATATAATACAAGGGCTGGGATTTAGCTCAGTTGGTAGAGTGCTGTGCTGCAGTCTCTGAGGTCCCAAGTTCAATCCCCAGCACCGCAAAAAATGAGAGAAGGACCTGGCAATCCACTCCCAAGGCAATCCCAAAACAGTCAGCCATTGAAAACCCTATGAGGGTCGCTATGAGTCAGATACTGACTTGATGGCACCTAACAACAACAACAACAACAACAACAACAATATAATACAATGGTTGAGCTGGATGGTGGCTTTTCTAAGGTGTCAGGCAGGTTACAAATGGTGTTTGGTATGGGACAACATCGTGATTTACATCCTGATTTTATTTTCACTAGAATATAAGCTTCACGAAATCAGAGAGTCCATGCATGTGTGTGTACAGGCCTATATGTGTTTGAAATCTGTCAGCACAATCTCTAGATTGTTTTGGCACATGATAGATGATTAATGCAAAGTTTTTGAAAAGATTCATTCACACTACGCCCTCCCTTCAAACTGGAAGCCTAACATCCTGTTTCCTACCCTCATCGCTGCCATACCTTCAGATCTCATTCTTCTGTCTCCACCTTTCATAGTATTTCAGTGGTTTTTTTAATCAGTGGATTTTACTAATAACAAGTTCTTGGTTTTGCATAAAATCCACTAATTGACAACAATCATTTGAAGGAACCTAGTAACTTTGCAGTGGTGTTCTGAGGTCATATGTAGACATCAGTATTCTGTTTTGGTGTTGTCTCTTATGTGTACATATTTTCATTGTGCTTTCATCAAAGTAGAATAAAGCTTTAAAAAGTTTCCATTGAATTGCTAAGTTATGACTTCTGAAGTCATTACTGTTTATTTTTCTAATAGTTTCCTTTTAAGTTGAAGGTGGCTTTCAAGTCTAGAATTCTTTATAGATAAAATAAACAACACAAATAGTATATCAGGCAGGTTGTCCATAAAAACAAAGGTGCACTGAAGTTAGGGTAACTGCTGTGTGCACAGAGACCTGGATGGTGTTCAGCGAATCCATGAAAGATAGTGCAGTATGATAACAGAGGGGTTGCTAGCATTTTGGGAGGCCATAGAAATGCACCCTTAGGTTCTCCTTCAAGACAATGTGCTCAGGATGCACATTGGGTACAGCCTGGGTTCCATGTCACTATATCTGGGTTCTATGTCACTACATCCAATACCATGCTCTTTTGTGCCAAGGCCACTCTCCCTCTTGGCTTCTGCAGCCAGTGTCTGGGCATGGGAGGTGTACTGATGTCAGCCTGCTCTTACAGGATGAACATATTCCTTAGGGCAACTTTGGCCAGCAGACCCCTGATGGTCTGGCTGAGCTTCTAGAATCTTCCTCCACTTGGAGACCGTCCTGCCCACTCTCCTCTCTCTGTCGTCCTCACACAAGGATCAGACCTGCATCACACCCTGTTTTCTCTACGTCATTCCCCTTCATGGAAATGCCCCAAATAAAACTCTTGCACTAGCAATTTTACTTGGATGCGTGCCTCTTGGAAGATGAAAGACCCTTCCTCTAGGTTCTGGCAGTGAGAGGAATGAGCAGTTCTGGGAAGGGAGGAAAGAAAGGTGTTCTGCGCGTCGCTGGGATCTCCAGGGCCCAAAGCCATACGATAGGGAAGGACTGAGGGTTGTATATTCTCCACCCAGATTTATTCTCTTGTAGGGTCCCCAATGAAGGAAGCCAACTGAAACTAGGGGATAGGCTACCCACTCAGCTATTCATGCAAGACTCTGGGGGCAGGAAGAATGCAGAGGAGGAGGGACCTTGGCTCTGGAGGGCCACCTGGAAGACAGACTAAGTACATATGGAAATGTCCTAAGGAAATTCATTAAGTTGCACACTAAAAAATTACTAGTGAAAAAGTAAGATAAGGGGGGATGGCATGCAAACTCCTAGAGTCCGCCTCCCTCATTTGTCTGAAAGCCTGAACAAAATTGTTCTATATGAAAATTTTAAGATATTTGTATAGTTTAGCTTCCAGGTATCCATTTACTTTAATTTTGGTAAATAAAACCTTGATTTTTCCATTGAGAAATAACATTTCTCTAACCTATGAAAGAAACTCTGTGGTGTCAGATGAGGTTGACGTCACCTCATATCTCTTGACACCCAGGGCAGCTTCTGTTCCCAGAGATCACCAGTGTTTCCTTCCATGACCACAGAGAATGCGAATAGAGCCAAAGTAAGATCTATGAAACTTCTCACATTCTTTTGAAACTAACGTAAAAGGAACCATTTATTTGTACGAATGTTGTCAGTTGATGGTGGCCTACATGGAGGGGTTGATGCCTGAAAATGCACTCAATGGAATGGAAACGAGAAATGAAAGAAGGAAAGGGGAAAGTTTCTTCACAATATTTATTATCTGTACAATAATGCCTCCCACAAGAACTTCTACCATTTTTTGATCATCTGATTTTTTTTCCTTAAGTCAATTTGAGCTTGATTTTGCCACTTGTACCCAAAAGAATCCTGACAAGAGATTAGTGGCTGCCGATTGTCCTAATATTATCTGAAACACTGGCCTGTGTTACCAAGAAATTTAAGGATGTAATGACTGAGCAGTGAAAGGCTCTGAAAGAATTACTGTGATAAAGTGGTCCCATAGGGTCCTAGAAAATATTCTCAGACAAGCTGAGAAAGAGCCAAAGCAATGTGGTCACTGGAAGGGAGGACTTAATTGAGTTTCCCTGTATTAATTCTGCAATGGCACCTTGATCTCAAGGTTTAGTTAAGTGGAACCAGATGAGACTTAGGAGACCTTGTCACTTAGCTGGAGATGACTATAAGATTCTGGCTACTTTCTGTCATATTTTCTGACTGTTCTGTGACTGTTTTGCTAGATCAAGCATGACTTTTTAAATTACTAATTGCTGTGACTCAATGAATTTTGAGTACTAGTTCTTGGTCTGAGCAAAAACCATGTATCATTTTATTTCTTTTATTTTTAAAGACATATTACATTCAAGGCACTATATTTTATGCTGAGGATATAATGAAGAAATTTAGTAATGCTACTCATAGCAGCTGTACCACTGTGGCATCTGATCCATCAGATCTCAGAAGCTAAGCAGAGTCGAGACTGGTTAGTGCTCGTAAGGGAGATCGCCTAGGAACACCAGGTGTTGTAGGCTTGGGAGAAGGACCCAGCAATCCACTCCAAAAAACCAATCCACCATTGAAAACCATATGAATAGCAGATTAGCACTAACAATAGACTTGATGGCACCTAACAACAACAACTCATAGTACAGTAGAAAAACAGAGGAGAAAGCTTAGACAAAGGATACAGTGGCTTGAATAATTCTACCTGTTCTGCTTTTCTTCTAGGTTGCCATCCTGTGCTCCTAGCCATCCTAGCCTCTTCAAGGCTAGAAAGCTAATACGTTTCCAAGTAGTTTTTGACGCTAGGGACTTGGACATGAACATGTAAATCAAATGCAGTCATACAGAAATTGAATTTGAACTCAAAATGGGTACAGTAAGAAATCTCATCCAAGATGAATGTGTTTTACTGGTTTAGGTTTTAGCAGGCAAGGTGTAAACCTGACGGTAGAGTTAGTACCCACTTTCAATGTGTGAGTCATTACTAAGAATTAATGTCTGTTCTCCTACATCTTCTAACCATTTCTAAGCATCCTTTTATCTATTCTAAACTATTTCTACTTAAGCTAGGTAAGCAGGTTTCTTTTACTATCATTGAACACTAACAGACTTAGCATATTCTTTTAATCTAACTATTTAGTACAATTATTGCTTTGATAGAGGGATAGATTGCTGTTGAAGTATATAAACAGAGACTTAATCCAGCCATGTTAGTTGAAACTAAACCTAGTTCTAAGGAAAATATTTAAAAGGTGGGTAATTAGGAGCATTGCCTCTAGCAGAGAAAGTCGAGTATGGCAAGAACATTCTGGGAAAGAAAATGAGGCATCTTCAGGAAGAGCAGACAGCTCACAAGCACAGCCACAGAGCACATAATACAGAAATGATGGAAGTAACATTAGGGAAAAGGTCAGCAATGGGTCACACAAAAACTCTGTGCACCTCATGAAAGAACCAGAACTTTGTTTCAAGGATACTACTGAAACATTGAAAATTCTGAAGGAAAATTATATGTGATCAAATTCTCAATTTAGATAAATTAGCTGCTTTGAGAAAACTGGACCTACTGTTGACTAATGAGTGCCTTCTCTTCTTTGCTGTCTTCTAAGAGATGGGACCCAGCAATGCCCCAGTCCTCTTGGCGCTTATATTCTAGTGAGAGTGACAGGCATTATATTAAAAATGATATATAATGTTAGGAAGATAATATTGGTAACCAGAAGACTAAGTGAAAGGTTGGTGAGAGAGAGACAGAGAGAGAGAGAAAGAGAGAGAGAAAGGATGAAGACAGTGGCAGCTATTACAGAACTTTGAAAGGGAAAACACCATCATCTTAGCATCATCTTAGGTTTTAAAAGGAACCCTTGGGTTACATGTCAGCTGTGGGGATCATGTGATCTTCATGTTGACAAAATGATAGAAAACCATGCATACATACCAAACATATACACACATACCAATTTCAGTGTTCTGACTTTGGTGTTTTACTGAATTCATATCATATACAATAGTTGGGAATAATTGGGTGGGATTTCAAAGGACATAGCTCTATATTCTTAGAAACTTCCTGCAAATCTGTAATTATTTCAAAATAATTTTCTGATTGAAAGCTCAAAGCTTTTGATTAAAGGCTGAAGGAATAAATGTAGGAGAGCAAATTAGGCGTGATTTAGAGGAGATAGTTATGACTTAGATTATTGTGGTGTCTTAAGAGATGTTAGAGACTGTTCAGATTCTGATACTATGTGAATATTTGGCATTTCAGACAAGGAAGAGTGGCAGTCATGATTAATTGATCATTGGGTTTGGCAACATGGAGAGAAGAGGTAGAGTAGCGATTAGTTGCCACAGTGATGAGGATGACTGGAGTAGTTTCCGGAAGGATCATGTGGAGAAGTAAAAGAGCCCAGGAGTAGTCAAAATTCATTTGAGATGTTAGCCTGTAATCAGAGGAATTAGTTAATGAATTGAAAGATTTAAGGATCAAAGGTTACGAGGAAGGGATATCGAGAAAGGGATACTGTCCAATGAGGAGGAGGAAGGAGCAGGGCAAAATGAAAGTCTTCAGGGTAGTAGGGTGTTTATAACTCAGAGTGAAGAATGATGATGCCTCGGATAGATGCAAGAACATTTCAACAATCCAGATAAGAGAAGTGTAGTTTGGACTAAGAATGTCACCCTGAAGATTTGAGAAAGAGGTAAAGTTAAATTCCTGATGGAATGTGAAGAGTAAGTAGAATCACAAGAATTATTTGTTGGTTGGCTGTAGGGACTTAGTGTCACAGATATTGATTAGTGAATGGATGTTGATGGTAAATAAATCATTAAAAAAACAGATTTGACCTGGACATATGAGTAGATGGTAACATCTTTTGTTGGAAGTAGGATGTTGAAGAAATGCTGATTTAAGGTACAAATGGGAAAAAAATTCTTAGAAGTGAAGTAGAGGTTTGGTACTAAAATAACAGAATCATAGAACCTTGAAAAAAATGTACTCAGCCCACTATAAATCAGCAGAAGCTGAATCTGTTGAATGGATCCCAACTGAATTCAGTCATTGGCAATACTTCTAGCAGAGACTACAATACTTCTAGCAGAGAGTTACAAAACAAAGGAAATAATTTCGGTATTGTACTCACAAGGATAAGATGCTTTCATTTTTTAAAATTTAATTCCTTTAGAATTGGATGTCTTAGGAATTTAATTTATGAGAAGGCAATGTTCAAATTTTAATTTTTTTCTGAGAATTTAATAAGAGATAATTACAGTCAAATATGGGGCATCTCTACTTTGGTATTATATTATTGAAGTATGTTAAAATTTAATCTTACTAAAGAATTTCTGATAGGCTTTCTAGGATGATGTGACTGGATATCATTTTTATTAGAAATGGAATATAGAGTAAATTTTCAACCCTGAGTATGGAATGATTTAATTAATATTCTCTTCTGATATATTTCACAATTAAACTGCTGAGCCGTGGTTCCAGACCTTGTTCTAATAGACTGTTCATCTCTTTAAGGAATTGTCATAAACAAATCATTGTAGGGTCTTACGTCTAATATACTTTCAGGGGTACTTTTCTTCCTGTGGTTGGTTGGTTTGTTGTTTACAGTCGGATGGACCTCATTACTGTCTCTGCCTCCCTTTCTCTCCTCCCCTAGGGTAGAGGAGTGACTTACTGAGATTTGCAAGGTCAGAGAAAATCGAAATTGTAGTCTAGCGTGTTTCTACCTCTTCTATCCGCAGTATGGGAAGATATTTGTGTTGGGGGCCAGTATTATAAGACCAGTTGTCCAGAAATATAATCTAGATTTTCCAAAGACAAAGTTGATATTTGTAACTTTATAGCTTTACCTTTCCTTGCTTATTGTATAAATTAGTGTAGCCACCCTGGAATGAAGAAGTAGTGCTATTAATTAGGGTCTCCTATAGCCTCCCATACCAAAACCCAACTAAAATATTGTTTTAATTATTGAAAATTTATTGTGAAGCTGCAGAAACCAAACAGAATATTCACTTTGTTTTGTTTTTTTATATCTTATTTTCTTTTTATTTTTGTCTTTGCCTCAGTAGTCACAGGTGAAACATTTAACATTTCATGAAACCAAGTTTTAGAGTCAAGTGGACTCCATAAACAATTATTATTCAGTTAATATGTATATGAAGCCTGCAGCTGTAGCCCTGTGGCATGAGATCCCTTCAGATCTCGGAAGCTAAGCAGGGTCAGGCCTGGTTAGTACCTGGATGGGAGACCGCCTGGGAACACCAGAAGCTGTAGGCTTGGGAGAAGGACCTGGCAACCCCCTCCCAAAAATCAATCTGCCATTGAAAACCCTATGAACAGCAGAGAAGCACTGACAATAGTGTTTCCCCTATTGTACAGAGGGTCGCTATAAGTCTGATACTGACTCGACGGCACCTAACAACAACAACAATGTATATGAAATGCAATCATTTGTGCTCATTTAACTTCTTAATATTTTATTATTTTGTAATGGAATGTGTGAAATAGCTAAAGTGGTTAAACACCATGGAATAGGACAAGAGTCCACAGTCACACCACCTTGGCATCTGATCTCACTGGATCTCAGAAGCTAAGCTGGGTCGGGCCTGGTTGATGGTTGGGTAAGAGACCGTCTGGGAACACCAGGTGCTGTAGGACTGGGAGAAGGACCCGGAAGCCCACTCCCAAAACAATCAACCATTGAAAACCTATGAATAGCAGAGAACTGACATAGTGCGGGGCATGGCACAGTTTGGGGAGTGTTTTTCTGTTGTGCATAGGGTCTCTATGAGTCAGACCCAACGTGAGGGCACCTAACAGGAGCAGAAACAAGGCTTTTCTTTACAGACAGGGCAGAACCCTTCTGGAGTGAGGCTCTTATGGTCTACTGTCAGATAATGTAGGTCAGAGAATTTCTTTTGTGGCCAGCTTTTACAAAGACATGTGGAGCCAAGTTAGAATAATATTTCTGGGGTTCGTGGCTGTCTTTGGAGATAAGAGCTGTGGTTATGTGACTTTCCCTGGGGAAGAGGAGTTTAGTGCCCTTGCCTGCACGGAGGGGGAAGAAAGCAGGGAAGACAAGTGACAGAAGACTTTGCTTCCGAAGCCTTTCCAGGGCTCTTCAGGTCAGACACTCAGGATGGCAAAACCCCATGCCTTACACACTGCATTCTGAGCCCTGACACCAGCCAACTTCTTCCTGTCCTTGCTCTCACTGCTTTGCTTTTAAGAAATCTTCCCACGTCCATCCATAGTGTGAGAAGTGATCAGAACAGGACATTTGACTTGCTGAGAGACATGGACCTTCGTTCTCAGCAAGTGCCGTTTATTGATAGATCAAAAACACATGCCAGGAGGCTTCACATTTAGTGCTAGCTTGCCTTCCCTTGTTATGAAAGATGATCAAAACTTTGTGCAGTCATACATTTCCCCATGACCAGCAGGAAATGGAAGGATTACTTCCTGCTTTTTGCCATGGTACTAAGAGTCTTCTTTTGTGAAGGAAATTTGACATACATATCAGGAACAGGGAAATGAACTGTACAAGAAAGAACTTGTTTTGCTCCTTGGCAGCTGTGCTGGTCTTACAAAAGAAATAAAGGACACAAAAGTTAAAACACAGAAACAAGGAAGGGAAATGTTATATTTATTACTGAAGACATTCCTCTCTACTTTATTTTTAAAAGTGTGTGATAAGTCATTGCCATTTTTAAGCTGATAGTATGCTTTTATTATTGATGAAGTTCATGTTTTGCCACAAAACGTGAAGCAGGGTTTTCAGATCAGTTTGTTTCCCAATGTGGGTTTGAAGGACAGTCACTCTGATGAGGCTCAGAGGAGAAGCAGAGCCAAGATTGTAGAGCTCTGGATGAAAGCACCATCTACTGGGCAGGAGAAACAACTGCTGCTTTCACCCTCTGACCACTTTGGAACCAGCAGTTGAAATCTGAGTCAAGGGGAAAGAAAAAAAACAAACAAAAATACAAAAACAAAACAAAACAACAACAACAACAACAAAAAAGGAATGCCCCAAGAATTTTTTAGAGAATACTTCCTATATTAGGATGATGTCTATCTGTAAACAAATATAAAATAGAAATCAGTACACTATCCAAAGACTACTTGCTGATACCATGCCACAAAAATCTAGTCAAAATTCATAATTCCTAAAACTACATGTGGTTACAGTTCAAAGTACTGAGGAACATAGTTCAGCAAATTCATAGAGCATCCTGTCAATAAGTTCAGTGATTCCTGAGCAATTTCCAGAATGACAGGAACATTATCAATGCATTTCCTAGCTAGCTAGCAAGCATGCAATCCCCAAAGCACACTATGTATGCCCTGTATAAACTTAAGAAAGGATAATAAAGGAAAATTTTGTAAAGACATTTATATTTTGGGATACTGGGGGGGCTTAAGCATACTTCTTGCAAGCGCTCAACCACTGAGCTGTAACCCCAGCCTGTGTTTTATTTTGTATTTTTGAGACAGAATCTCAGGTAATGCAGGCTGCTTCTGGCCTGGAACTTGTGATTCTCCTGCCTCTGTTTCCCCAGTTGCTGGGATTAAAGGTGTAAGGCACCACATCCAGCTGTGAATACATTTTGAGAAAAATGGAAATGTTTTCTGTAGTTCTGTGACTCCTATAAAGCTTTCTCTTCACTTTTTTCATGTGTTAGAAGGCTCCAAACCCCACCCCCAAATTTATCTGGCAAATGAAGGTAAATCACAAATATATTTTAACTTGAACATTTGGGAGTGCAATTTGGATCTGGAGTTGATAAACATGATTGACTATTTTAAGTGTAACCTAAAATATTATGAACCGAGTTTTCTTCATAGCCATGTACAGAATTTGTGTTTCAAAAAAGTCACAACTGAGTTTTTTATCAATCAAGAGAGAATCCCCTGTTCCTGTTTATTCAAACAGACTATCCCAATGTGAGGAGAAATCTGAGCATCACAGAGAAAGGCTTTAATATCAGAAAGAAAGAGACTAATCAACCAGCATTCACTTTGCACTACAAAGTAATTTGTCCTTATAAAATCTGTGTTCTAACATCTATTCCCCCACACTGCAGGGGCTTGTGCATTGCAATGAGGCTGAGAGCTCTGCCACTGGTACCTCAAATAAGAGAAAGGTTATTCATGGTGGAAAGGTTTTCAGCTGAGCTTCCAGACAAAGACTAGGGAGTAGGACCTGGTGAACCACTCCCAAAACAACTAGCCATTGAAAACCCTATGAATAGCAAAGAAACACTGTCAGATACAATGCCAGAAAATGAGCACCCCAGGTTGGAAGCCACTCAAAAGACTACTGGGGAAGAGTTGCCTCCTCAAAGTAGAGTCTACCATGATGACAAAAATGGAGTAAAGCCCCAGGGACATCCATTTGCTGATGTGGCACAACTCAAAATGAGGAGAAACTACTATAAACATCCATTAATAATTGGAACATGGAATGTACATAGTATGAACCTAGGAAAATTAGAAATCATTAAAAGAGAAATAGAGGGCATAAACATTGATATTCTAGGCATCAGTGAGCTCAAATGGACCGGCATAGGCCATTTTGAGTCAGACAATCATATGGTCTATATGCTGGGAATGATAAACTAAAGAGAAATGGGGTTGCATTCTTCATCAAAAAAGACATCTCAAGATCTGTCATGAAACACAATGTTGTCAGTCATAGAATAATATCCATACGCCTACAAGGAAGGCCAGTTAATATGATTATTATTCAAATTTATGCACCCACCACTAAGGCCACAAATGAAGAAAGGGAAGACTTCTATCAGCTTCTGCAATCTGAAATACATCAAACATGCAACCAAGACACACTGATAAACACTGGTGACTGGAATGCAAAGGTTGGAAACAAAGAAGAAGGCTCAGTAGTTGGAAAATATGTCTTGGTGACAGAAACGAAACTGGAGATCACATGATAGAATTTTGCAAGACCAATGACCTTTTCATTACAAATGCATTTTTTCAACATTATAAATGGAGACTATACACATGGACTTCACCAGATGGAACATACAAGAATCAAATTGACTACATATGTGGAAAGAGATGATAGAAAAGCTCTGTACAAAATGTCAAAACAAGATCAAGTGCAGACTGTGGATCAGACCATCAACTTCTCATATGCAAGTTCAAACTGAAGCTGAAGAAAATTAGAACAAATATGTGAGAGCTACGGTATGACCTTGAGTATATCCCACCTGAGCTCAGAGACCACCTCAAAAATAGGTTTAATGCATTACACAAATGATAGGAGACCAGAAGAGTTGTGGCATGACATAAAAGATATCACTCAAGAAGGAAACAAAAAGTTCTTAAAAAGACAAGAAAAAAGAAAAGACCAAATTACATGTCAAAAGAGATGCTGGAACTTGCCCTTGAATGTTGAGCAGCTATCGAAAAAGGAAGACATGATGAAGTTAAGGAACTAAACAGAAGATTGCAGAAGGCAGCTCGAGAAGACAAAAGCAAATATTATAATGACATGTGCAAGGAGCTGAAGGCAGAAAACCAAAAGAGAAGAACATGCTCTGTGTTTCTCAAGCTTAAGGAAGTGAAAAAAAATTCAAGCCTCAAGTGGCCGTAATGAAAGATTCTACAAGAAAAATAATAAATGATGCAGGAAACATCAAAAGAAGGTGGGAAGAATACACAGAGTCATTATACAAGAAAGAATTGGTAGAAGACCAACCATTCCAAAGGTTGCATATGAAGAGGAACCAATGATGTTGAAGGATGAAGTGGAAGCTGCCTTGAAAAAACTGGTGAAACACAGGGCTCCAGGAATTGATGGGATACCAATAGAGATGTTTCAACAAACAGATGCAGCACTGGGGGTGTTAACATGTTCATGCCAACAGGTTTGGAAAACAGCTACTTGGCCAACTGACTGGAAGAGATCCATATTTGTGCCTGTTCTCAAAAAAGGGGTCCAACTGAATGCGCAAACTATCAGACAGTATCATTAATATTGCACACAAGCAAAATTCTACCAAAGATCATTCGTAAGTGACTGCAGCAGTATATAGGCAGGGAATTACTAGAAAATCAAGCAGGATACAGAAGAGGGTGTGGAACCAGGGATATCTTTGCTGATGTCAGGTGAAAATTAGCTGAAAGCACAGAATATCAGAAAGATGTCTATCTATGTTTTATTGACTATGCAAAGGTATTTGATTGTGTGACTCATAACAAATTATGGATAACACTTCAGAAAATGGGAATACCACAACACCTAATTGTGCTCATGAGAAATCTGTACATGAACTAGGAGGAAGTTGTTTGAATAGAACAAGGAAACACTGCCTGGTTTAAAGTTGAGAAAGGTGTGAGTCAGGGCTGTATACTTTCATCCTATCTCTTCAATTTATATGCTGAGCAAATGATCCAAGAAGCTGGAATTTATGAGGAAGATCGCAGCATGAAGATTGGAGGAGGACTCATTAACAACCTACATTGTGCAGATGACACAACTCTGCTTGCTGAAAGTGAAGAAGATTTAAAACATTTACTGATGAAGATCAAAGATCATAGCCTTCAATATGGGTTATGACTAAACATCAACAAAACAAAAATCCTTATAACTGAGTCAACACACAACTTCACAAAAAATGGAGAAAAGATTGAGGTTGTCCAAGATTTTGCTTTGCTTGGCTCTATAATCAACACCCATGGAAGCACCAGTCAAGAAATCAAAAGATGCATTGCTCTAGGAAAAGCTGTGGCAAAAGATCTCTTTAGAGTATTGAAAAGCAAAAATGTCACATTGAAGACGAAGGTGTGTCTGACTCCTGCCATGGTATTTTCAGTGGCATCATATGGTTGTGAAAGCTGGACATTGAACAAGGGAGACAGAAAAAGAATTGATGCTTTTGAATTGTGGTGCTGGAGACATCTATTGATATACCATGAACTGCCAAACGAACCAACAGGTCTGTCCTATAAGAGGTGCAACCAGAGTGCTCCTTGGAAGCAAGAATGGGCAGACTGCATCTTATATATTTCATACATGTAGTCAAGAGAGATCAATCCCTAGAGAAGGACATCATGTTTGCGAGAGTGGCAGGTCAATGCAAAAGAGGAAAACCCTCCACCAGATGGGTTGACACACTGACTGCAACAATGGGCTTAAACATAGATAATATCGTTTGCCTGGCACAGTATTGGCAAGTGTTTCAATCTGCTGTACATAGGGTAACTATGAGTCTGATTCGACTTGAGGGCACCTAACAACAACAACAACAACAAGATATATTTTTACCTTGAATGCATAGGGATCACTATACAGTATCATCTGGAATTTATAATCTTTTTATTATATCTTGTTTCCTTCTAATATGTACCTCCTGACTCCTCTCTCTTCTGGCCATTTTCAAGCAAAAAAGTGAATGAAGATCAATTAAATGGTTAAACATATGAAATAGAAATCTCTTTGCTGCTTTTCTCTCCTGCCTTTGTGTGATATGTGCCCCTGTGGTTTACGTACCATCTACACAGAATCCATGCAAACACCTCTGAGGCAGCTTGCATGGTTCTCCTACCTTTCCCTTCTCCTCAGGGTTTCCTTCCCAGGGAAAGCCACTCACCAGCACATCTAGCATTCACAGTTCCACTTGTAGCCTGGTGTGGTGGCGCACACTGTGATCCCAGAGACTTCTGAGACAGAGGCAGAGGCTGGAAGCTTGAGTCCTAGGCCAGAGACAGCCTGACAACTTTAGCATGGCCCGGTCTCCAGATAAAAAAAAGAAAAAGAAAAAGAAAAAGGGCAATGGGGTGCAGCACAGTGGTAGAGCACCTGCATAGCATGCAGAGGCCCTGGTTCAATGCCCCGGTTCAATGTCCCAGGACTGGAAAAAAGAAAATGCCACCTGTGATTTAGGCGGTGATTTAAATGTCAAATCCTCAAAGATGTCTTTGGGTAACTACTCTTACTCTCTTCTTTCTGAAATCCTACTTCTTAATGAAATCACGTTCTTCTAGCTCTCAGTCTCTCCATCTGTTTTGTAGTCTTTCTCTCTCATCTGACTTCTAAATATTGGGTTTTTTCAGAGTATGGCCCTCAGACTTCTCAGGATAAACTGTAAACTCTATCCCTAAGTGATCTGATTCATTCCTGCAATTTTAATATCATTTACATGTTGACAGCCTGCAGCCATAGCTCTGTGGCTTCTGATCCGGTCAGATCACGGAAGCTAAGCAGGGTCGGGCCTGGTTAGTACCTGGATGGGAGACCACCTGGGAACACCAGAAACTGTAGGCTTGGGAGAAGGACCCGGCAACCCCCTCCCAAAAATCAATCTGCCATTGAAAACCCTATGAACAGCAGAGAAGCACTGACAAAAGTGTTTCGCCTGTTGTACTCAGGGTCGCTATGAGTCAGATACCGACTCGACGGCACCTAACAACAACATCAACATGTTGACAGTCTCCCTATGCATGTTTCCAGACAGTTCACTCTTAAGGACTCCACACAGATTTGTTGTTATTGTTGTTGTTATGTGCCCTTGAGTCAGGTCTGATTCACAGCAACATTATGTACAACAAGATGGATAACTCTCTGACCCAGCACTATGTCAGCGCTTCTGTGCTAATCACGGGTTTTCAATGCCTGATTGTTTCGGGAGTGGATTGCCACATCTTTCTCCTGTTTTTGTTTTTGTTTTTTTGGTGGAGGTGCAGGTGGGCTGGGAGTCGAACCCAGGGTCTCAGAGAGAGCACAGTAGCACTCTACCAACTGAGCTAACCCCCAGCCCCACACAGGTATACAGCAGCATAACTGATGTTTATGGTCATCATCTTTGCAAGCATTCACACAGAATTTTCTGTTTTTGATAACCTCATGTCCTCTACCTTATTCTTCTCAGCCAAACCTGCTGTTTCTCTATTTTTGTACCTTCAACAGTGGCTCAGATTCATTGGGACTTCCAGGGAGAAGGCTCGAATCTCATCATTGCTGCCACCTTCTTTCCTGCTGCACTTTGATCCATCACAAACCTGTACTAGTTCTGCATACAAAATGGTTCAAATTTGTTTTCACTTTGGCCTCTTGGTCTAGAAGGATCCTAATCCACATGATCAAAGTAGAAGCTCAGTTAAGAATTCTAGAATATATTTTATATGGCTGACTGAAATGGGTCAATGAATTCCATTCTCATAATGCCAGTACTTTTCTCATTTATACACATAATTATCTGCATTTTTTGAAAGCATTTCTTCTGTTTTCTTCATTTCTCTGTCTTTACTAGTTTTTATGCTCTTTGAGGATTTATGTATCATCTCATATCCATCACCTAATTCCTGCTATTTGTTGTTGTTGTTAGGTGTCGTCGAGTCGGTATCCGACTCATAGCGACCCTCTTTACAACAGGGGAAACACTATTGTCAGTGCTTCTCTGCTGTTCGTAGGGTTTTCAATGGCAGATTGATTTTTGGGAGGGGGTTGCCAGGTCCTTCTCCCAAGCCTGCAGCATCTGGTGTTCCCAGGCGGTCTCCCATCCAGGTACTAACCAGGGCCGACCCTGCTTAGCTTCCGGGATCTGACGGGATCAGATACCACAGGGCTATGACTGCAGGCCCAGTTCCTGCTAGGAGCACAGAAATAACTTAGGTATTTCTTAAATCGAAATGGATTATGTTGTTAAAATCATTATGCCAAACAGAGGTAAAGTAACCTCTTGCTCTCCACCAAGCTCATGTCCTATTCCTTTTTCACCATTAGTCATTATTGGGCCCCCGCTTCCGTCCTGACTTTTGTAATAAGTTGTTGTTGTTAGGTGCCATCGAGTTGATATTCGACTCATAGCGACCCTCATAGAGTTTTCAATGGCTGACTGTTTGGGGATTGCCATGGGAGTGGATTGCCAGGTCCTTCTCCCATTTTTGCGGTGCTGGGAATTGAACTCGGGACCTCAGAGACTGCAGCGCAGCACTCCACCAACTCAGCTAAATTCCAGCCCTTTGTAATAAGTATTTCCTTGCTTTTATGTTTAGTTTTACCAATTATTAATATAACTCTAAACAGGATAATTTAATTTCTTCTATTTGTGATCTGTATATAATTGGTATCATACTGTGTGTGTTCCTTTTAATTTGCTGAATTCACTCAAAATTGTATTGGGAATTTGTCCATTTTGTTTTATGTAACATTATTTAATTTATTTCTATTTATATTTAAAATTCCAGTGGAAGAATATGCTACAATGTGTCTAGTCAAGCTATTATGTGACTCCTGGGTCAATTCCATATCTACCTAGTATAAAAAATGAAGCTACCAACTTTTTTGGATTTGCTTCTTGGGATATCTATATCTGAACTTTTCTTAGTTTTAAGAGGTATGTATCACCAATGTTTTCAAATAAAGCCAAACTCTTTTAAACTTGTACTCTGTCCGGGAATATGCAGGAGCTCTCCATCATCAGTGACACTTCTTGTTGTGGTTGTTGTTAGGTGTTGTCCAATCAGGACCGCCTCATAGGGACCTTGTGTACAACAGAATGAAACATTCCCTGACACTGTGCCAGGTACATGATCTTTTTTATGTTTAGCGTATTGTTATAGTCACAGTGACAATCCATCTAGTTGAGGGTTTTCCTTTTTTGTTGACCTGCCACTCTCCCAAACTTTCCAGGGATTGGTCCCTCCTGAATACATGACCAAAATACATAAGACACAGTCTGGCCATTCTTGCTTCCAAGGAACACTTTGCTTGCACTTCTTTTAGGGCAGATCTGTTGGTTATTTTGGCAGTCCATCGTATATTCAGTATTATTCTCCAGCACCATAATTCAAAAGCATCAATTCTTCTCCTGTCTCCCTTATTCACTGTCCAACTCTCCCAAGCATGTTACTAAAGATACTATGGCATGAGTCAGGGGCACCTTCATCTTCAAGGTGACATCTTTGCTTTTCAGCACTTTAAAGAGGTCTTTTGCAACAGCTTTTCCCAATGCAATGCATCTTTTGATTTATTGACTTCTGTTTCTATGGGTATTGATTGTAGAACCAAGCAAAGCAAAATCTTGGACAACCTCAATCTTTTCTCCATTTATTAGTAAGTTGCTTATGGACCCAGTTGCAAGGATTTTTGTTTTCTTGATATTGAGTGCAATCCCTACTGAAGGCTGTGTTCCAGTATTCTGTGTTTGCTTATGTGATATGTGGATGTATATCTTTTAATGAGTTTTATTGGCATTATTTGATTAGTAGTTATTTCTTATTTTCTCTATGTTCTAGTCACTTTATAAAGTACTTACATGTAAATCTCTTGGTCATATGTTTTTCTATTAGGTTTTCTGAATTTTAAAAAATAATTTGTTTGTTTTAGGTGCTGTCAAGTGGGGTCCAACTCATAGCAACCGTATGTATAACAGGTGAAACACTACCTGACACTGTTCCATACTCAGCACTATTGTCAGTGCTTCTCTGCTGCACATATGGTTTTCAATGGCTGGTTGTTTTGGGGCGTGGGTTTCCAAGTCCTTCTTCCAAGCCTACCGCACCTGCTGTTCTCAGGTGGTCTCCCATCCAAGCACTAACCTGGCCCTACCCTGCTTAGCTTCAGAGATCTGATGAAATTGAATGTCACAGTGGTACAACTACAGGCCTTTTAAATATATTCTGCAGGTTTTCTTTTGTCAGTAATATGTATTATTAATATCTTTCTCATGTGTGTATTACTTCTTTTCTTTCTTTAAAAGTCTTTGGATTAAAAGAGATTTTAAATTAGTTTAACATTTTCTCTCTTGCCTAAAAATCTTACCCTTATTCAAAGAAAGAAACATGTTATAAGAGTATATTTTTAAAAAATTATATTTTGATAGTGTACATTAATGTTGTTAATACTGCTTAAATTGATTTTTTTGTATGGAATAAGATAGGAATTCAATTTCCTATTTTCTAAATGGATGTCAGATTACTCTGTTGTTGTTATTGTTAGGTGCCATGAGTTCTGTCCAATTCATAGCAACCCTTATAGTACTTTCGATGGCTATTTGTTTCAGGATTGCCTCTGGAGTGGATTACCATCTCCTTTTCCCATTTTTGTGGTGCTGGGAATCTAACTCAGGAACTCAGAGACTACAGAGCAGCACTATGCCAACTGAGTTAAATCCCAGCCCCAAATTATTCTAGACTATTTATTTACAGACCTGTCCACTTGTTTTTGAGCAACAATTACACCTCAGTCATAACCAGGTGTGAGGTAGAATATAAACAGGACTTACGATATAAATCCTTTGATTAACAATATTGTTGTTAGCAACTGATTGATAGTAATTGATATAGCTTATTAATAACCCTCCATTGAAATTCTTATATGGAGGGATCTTAGGAATTCATTGAAGCATAAATATTACTGTGAAATATTGAAGTGAACAGGCAGAAGAGAGGTAGCGATGTGTTGTCAGCAGATGAAGGAATTATAATTTAGAAGTCCTGATTCTTTACTCATATTTACTCTGGAGTTACATAATCACAATAAAAGTACTTAATCTCAGTGATCCTCAATTTCTCTGTCTGCAAAATATCCATATTAACTACAGCCCTATCTACCTCAGGCAGAACCTTAGAATGAAATGAAAGATGTATCAGAAAATTCCGGCCAGGCATGGTGGCAAAAACCTGTAGTCCTAGAGATGCAGAAGATGGAAGCAGGAGGATCACAGGTCCAAGGCTAAAGGCAGCCTGTGTAATTTAGTCAGACCCTGTCTCAAGATTAAAAAAATAGAAAGGGGCTGATGGTGCAGTTCCATGGTAGAGCATTTGCAAAATATGTGTGATGTCCTGGGTTCGCCCCTCTATTACTGCAAAGGAAAAAAAGAAAGAAAAGAAAATTCCTAAAGTAAGCTGGGTTTGATGGTGCACTCCCTTAATCCTAGCCCTGGGGACTGTGAGGCAGGAGTGAAAGTTGAGGCCACTGGGGCTACATTGTGAGTATGAGCCCAATTTGGGCTGCATAGAGAGACCCTGCCATATAAAAATAATCCTGAAGTACAAACTATACTAGTATTTTTTTCCTTTTTTAGTAAATGATGATGGGGTTCAGCGTGATACAGCATTGGCTTTTTCCATTATGGATCTTTTACTTCACTTCTGGAAGCATTTTCATCAACCCACAAGGCCTATGGAGACTTATGGCTAAGATATAGTAAAACACAAATGCTTATTTGGTTTATATACCCCTATTTTTCTAATACACTCATGAAGTTGCTCTGTTTACATTAAGATCAACCTCTCTCCATTCATCCTTCTGCATTGACCCTCCTCCCCATCTCATGTTCCCCAATCTTCCCTTCCCTCTGCTAGTTCCCTCCTTCCTCCTTTCTATTCTTTATATTGCTCCTCCTAAGTATAATTGTGCATTTTTATATATCAATTTATGCTATACAGGCATTTTTGCTTATTTCTTTATTTGTTTTGACAGGTCCAGGCTGGCCTCAAACTGACAATCTTCCTGCCTCAGGCTCCCAAGTGCTGGGATCACAGACATGTGCCAGTACATCCCGCTAAAATTTACTAGCATTAACACTAAGAGCTATCATTTGTTAAGTGACTAATCTGGGGTACCAAAACTATGATAAACATTTCTCACATGATATTTCTTAAACTAAACGTTAAACATGCCTTGTTACTACCATTTTATGAATGGGCTGTATAAGAGTGATTGATCAAATCAAAATTACCCAAGGGAATGTTTGAAACTAGACATATCTGATCAATAGTCTATATTCTTAACCAGTATGTACTAGAGTCAGTCCAGGTTTCTCTTTGAAAATTGAAGTAAGACATTGACACACAGTAAGAATTTCACATAGGCAGGCTAGTATTCTTTGTTTGTGACTTCAAGGCATGGATAATGTAGCTCTTTTCTCTGGATTATAATAGAGCATATTTATACTTCATTTTGAAGGTACAAGAATGGTCCAAAGCAAAATTATCTGTTCTGTCCATTTTAAGCAATGCTTCTATCTTGAGTAACTACCAGAAGAATGCAAATGAAAGCAAAAGAGAGAAACTGAGTCAAAATGAACCACAAAGAGGACTATGAGAAATTTTCTTTCCTTTTCTCCTGTTATGTTAGAAGAAGTCAGTCCGGTCCAGAGAAGGCTGTTATCAGGAGATCCATGGTGTCTCTCCTGATTTGTGTTCCATTTGTGTTCCATGAGTTAGGAATGTGCACACTCAACCAGAAAAAGGAATAAGAAAAAGACAAAAGCCAGGCACCATGGTGCAAGTCTCTAATCCCAGAAATGGGGGAGGCTGAGGCGGGAGGATCAGGAACTCAAGGCCAGAGGCAGCCTGTGCAACTTAGTAAGACCCTATCTCAAAATTTAGAAAAAGGGGTGGAGGGCTAAGGATGCGGTTCAGTGGTGGAGTGCTTTCCTGCCATGCATGAGGTCCTAGGTTAAAATCTTAGCACTGGAAAAAATTTTAAAAATGAAAGAGAGAGCAAGGGGAAAGTGAGGATGTGTCTGAGATAAATTGTAGTTAACCACTGAGGGCTGCAGATGCTGGCGACAGGCGGAGGGTGAAGCACAGGACCTTTTTTATTTAAATTATGAACCTGTTCTAATAAGATTGCAGTTTCCATGGTGTTAACATTCCAGTTTGCTTATTTTCTAAGTCACACATCTTATTAAATCCTGTATTAATTATTACTAAAGATAGCCTGAATCATGGGCTAATTTGTTCTTCAGATCATCCCACTAATATCAGACATTAACTTCATGTCCTAATTGATGGTTAATGTCAGCAAGAATCTCCCTGAACTAATTAGCCATCATTTCATTCTAAATAAAATATTTATCAAATTTTAAAGTTAAAAGCTTTTTTTACTATGTAGCAAAATCTCACTATCTAAAACTACATAAGCAATATTTTTTCCCCTTTGTGAAGCATTGGAGATAGTTTTTATAAGCTTTTTAATAGAATAATTTTGGTTACTTTCTGGGAGCAAAAGTGAAGGCAAAAGAAGTCAGAAGCTATTTCTCCACATCAGAGGTGACAGTAGGTTGGAACAACTGGCATTTACTGAGAGACTATGTAGGGAATAGAAGAACGAGTCAGTGAAAAATCCTAGGCTTTTTGTTGGTTTAATCTATTTTTCAGTATTTTGCTTTTTATCTGAGTACCAGAAACAAGTTGCCATTTTATGATGACAGGAACACCATGTGAAGAGCAGGTTTGGGGCCGTGGTGAAGAAGAGCTGAAGTTTTCTTTGGTGATGTTAACTTTGAAGCATCTCTAGACCTCTAAGATAAGATGTTGAGTAGACAGTTCATTATATGAATTTGATCTTTAAGGAGACATTCTCGACTGAACGCACCTCTGAGAGCTATAAACATGTAGAAGACTATGACACTGAAGGAGAGAAGAGGTCCAAAGGTGGACCTTGAGTCTGCAACACTTCCAGACTGGAAGATAAGCAGAGTGAAAGACAAACTGTGGTCTAGGGAGGGAGAAAATTCAGGGGAGTAAGATATCCTAGAAGCCAGGGAAGATGCAGAACAACTGCTTGGCACATTGCCAACAAAAAAGTAATACAGTGATTAGGCAATGATTCTTAATGTTTGTGATGTACAGGTTTTTGGGGACCTGGCCATTAGGTGTGTCATTGGAACAATGTGGGGAAAAGCCACCTAGCAATTCTTTATAAGTCTATGTGGGAGAGAGGGTGGAGGCAACCTTTCAAGAGATTCTGAAATTAAGGGAAGCAGAAAAATGGAAAACTATTGAAAAGAGATGCAGTGTAGAGAGGACTTTTGTTCAGATATTCAAAATTACAGCATATTTGCTATCTGATAAAAATAATTTTGCAGAGAGGAAATTTTTCTTTTGTATTCAGAAAGAAAAGCTGATGATATTCCCAGCACTGGTGTAGCTTTGCCTCAGAGGACCTTGAGAGTTTGGGACTCGGCTCAGATCACTGTGAAAGGCTTACATGAGCCAAGGTTACAAGGACAGTTTCCTTGAATTTGTGGCGTGAGTTATTGCATGTTTTGCTCATCCATCCATTATATACTTTATTTTTAATTGGGGGCCTAGATCTTTTGTCTACTGGATGTTATTTTAACCTGTTTATCATGTCTCAGGAGATAAAGCCATGTCTAATATTAAAGAAGGCTGCTAACACAGAAGGCAATTAATCAAGTCCTGTGTTGATTGTACTCAGTGAGTTACAGCTCAGCAACTCATATGCATACGGCTCCCTGGGATTATCCTGGTACTGCTGCTCACTTCAAAGAGTGAATGTCATGTTTGGGGAGGGAGTTGGACTGACATCTCTCAAGATAGATGCCCTCCTTCCTCATTCCATGAGCAGGTACAGTACAAACACCTGCATTCCAAGCTTTACTCTCTGTTCTGCCACAGGCTACAAAGGGTACATACAAAGTGAGCGTTTCTCTTGTGTAGCTCTTAGGCAAAAGTTGTACGGGATTTCCACCCATGGTTTTCCCTAGAATGGTTCATTTTTTTTATTTTATACACACATGCACACACACATATGTGTATCTATATATATAAAATTCATATATGTATATATATGTATATATATTTGTGTGTGTGTGTGTGTGTGTGTGTGTGTGTGTGTGATTTGGGGCAACAAGAGTAGGACAGGAAGATCACTAAAGGGAAAACATGAATTTTTCAAAATTCAGTAAATTTAACCCAAATGATCTCATTTGAAATTCTAGAATTAAAATGACCAAATAAAATGACCAAAATTTTATGCCCTAGTCTTAAGGTACAAATGCCCCTAAGACCTTATCTTTAGGAAATCTCAATTTACTTCAAGTTTGGAGTGTCACTTCTTTTGAATTTTTCAAACTGAGTTTTGCCCTGTGCTCCATTCATGTAGATCGTAAGCATGTAAGTAGTCACAGTGAAAAAGTAAAAAGAAACAATAATGTGGGTTAGAGGATAAGGCAGAAATTCAGTTCTTTGTTTTCATAAAACAGATGAGTTACAGATAAGAAAGATAAAATATTGCCACCCTTATTTTGAGTTACTATGAAACGGGCACTTTATAGAGAGGAAAAGTACACTGTCATTTTCAATTTACCAAGAAAACTGGTACTTCATGCCCAAGGTCTATAACAACGTTATATAAGGGCTACAGAAAATTTTACTTCTCTGTAGAACCAAGAGCCTTGCCTCCACTGCTGTCTACAAATTCAACCTCAGGGGTCAGGTCTGTAGGCAGTCATTACACATAAATATACTTGAGATTATGAATTTTTATCAGAGATTTGTAAAGGTGGCTGAAGTATGGTTAGGTACACAATGAAGCATACAACATTTTAAAATTTTGTGTACAAGAATCTTTTTCATAGTAAAAAAATGGGAAAAATGACTAGCAAAAATGTTATATCCTGATATTATGGTGAAATAACTTACTTTGGAATTATTATCTATCTTGGTGGTGGGGTAGGCATATTTTTCTTATCTTCTTACATATAAATCTATATTTAACCAAATTTTACAAGGAGGGCATGCAGGTATTTTGTAGTTCCAAAGATAAAAATGCGATGGAATGCCAATCAAGGTATGGTTAAACAAGTATAACTCTGGGGTGGGTATTGTGGTTAGCTTAAAATAAACTCATCAAATTTGATAGTGAAGTTAGAGCAGTTTTGAAGTTTTTCCAATAGAAGAACATTTCATTCAAATAAAAAAAAAATCTGTGGCATTCACAATAAGTGAATAAATCAATAAGCGAAATAAAAACATAAATATCTGATGTTGTAAACATGTAATCCCTTCTCCCCTTACATTTTCCTACTTGTCTTCACTTCTTTTCCTTCATTGCTTTTAGGAAACACTGACATTTAGAAGTTGATATTTGTGGCCAAAGGGGTGAAAAAATGTATAACCCACTGGAGTGTAAAGATATCATGACCATAATTTCTCTTTGCTGAACTGGTTTTTGGAACTCACTGGGTTTAGTTGGCATGGTGCTTACAGAAATGACAGGGAAGAACAACGAGATCCTCCACACAGGAGTCATTAAAACACAAAGTAGGTAGAGGAAGTGGGGGAGAAAAGTCAAGTAGCAGATGCGAGGATTTGTTGAGCCTCTGTCTTCCTGATACTATGCTTTTGTTGGGCAGACTCACTGAGATATTCGCCAGTCCTTGCCACTGTGTCAGGCACTAAAGCTTGATATATCGTATAGGAATGTTACTCTGGCAGAAGGTTGGAGGGACTGGGCTTGAACTGCCCGTATGCTATTCTCTCACCTGGGACATCATAATCACATATAAAGTAAGCCAAATTAGAGACGTTAGAGATGCAGTAGGGCCCAGAGGTGTGTCTGTATTAGTTCCTTGGAAACCCCCAAGACACCTGAAGGCACCTGGGAGAAATTTTACTGTTACGTACAACACAATTTGAAAATCGCTGGTGTACATCAGTGACTCATTTCCATTTAAATTAATGGATCTGAATGTCAGTGAGCTCAACTAGCTAAGACTGCACAGCATTTCATTGGTAGCTGAACTAACAAATGGGATTGAGAGATACAGTGAAGGAAAAAGAAAAAACTATGGCGTCATGGAAGTCACAGGGAGAGCATTCAATGGGAAGAACTGCCAGGTGTTCCAGTGCTTTTCATATTTTCATTAAGCAAATACAGAGTGCTGGGCTGGGCCCCACAGACTGCTCCAAAACCTGGAAAAACAGAGCAATGGCAAAAAATGCACCGATTTTAATATAGAGTTCACACATTTTTTCAAAATTTGTAATTATATATAGTTATATGATCAATTAGCCACATTATAGGAAGATTTTCTATTCAAATCATGGAGACTCTTTCTAGAAGCCACTGCCTCATTTGTGCTGGTGGCGCAAGATTCAAATAATTTAAAATAATAGACGCTGTTATTTAACAAGAGGAAGAACTAGAATTGTTTCACCTTTTAGCTGAGGACAACTGAACATAAAAGCAAATTCTGACTTACATATTGGTGAGCACAGGAAGTCCTTGGGGTCATTAGATACCAGGGGTGGACATAATTACTGCTGCTACTTTGGATTGTTTGAGGACTTTCAGTTAGTTTCTGTTCAGCTTTTATTTCTGCTTGATATTTTACATTTAACAAAAAGAAAAATATAAATGTACTGCAGAGACATCTGTGCTAGCTGAAATTTATGTGTGATATCACATCAAACCCACACAATATAATTAATGTAAAGCCTGTTAATAATCATAAATTCCTATTGCATAGGAAATTATTTTAAATTCGAACAAGCAAAGCATGAAATCCAAGATAATAATTTTAGAAACACAACTCTAAATAGATTAAAGTTAGAGCATAGTATTAGCCTTCAATAAATTCAGTGCTATATTACGATTATTATCCACCACTATCTCCAAAGCTCCACTTTATCAAAGACACTATCACATTATGCTCTCTCGGAAGTACAAAGTCTGGCTTACCATGAATAATTTTATTTGAGATAAATATAACTTCTTCCTGTTTCACATATTATTTTAATGTCTGTATTTCCATGAGTATTAGCCTGTTCTAAGACTTTTGGGAACCAGGCATGGTGGCATACTCCTATAATCCCATCACTGGGGAGCTGAGGCAGGAGGATGACCACTTTGCATCTAGCTTAGGATACATAGCCAGACCCTATCTCCAAAAACAAAACCCAACCAAACCTAACAAAAACAAAACAACACGGGGGAGTCAAGATGGCGGACAGATAACACACACCTTCTGTCCCGGAGTAATGGGAAGCCTCGATTAGGGGTTTGGAACTCACATTAAATAGATAGAAACAGTGATAATTTAGTTTGGGAGATAGAGGATGAAACTGGGCGTACACTGAAATCAAGGATTTGGCTTCGGAGGAGCTACTCAGAGGACAGTAGCACCGATGGGGGCCGGACCCAACACGGAGTGCAACCTTGGCAGCACACTCTCACCCTGTCTGCAGGACACAAACTACAAATTCCGGGTGAGTCAATTTGAGATGGCACACAGAATCGCCATCCGTAGTGGCTGCGAAGTGAATGGGAAACCGGTGCCGGGGAAACCGGTGCCAGCGAAACGTGTCTAGAGCTGAGACGCGGCTCCCTCCCTCCTGATGTGGCGGGTCAGGTGTACAGACGCGATCTCCACAGATATATGGGCACACATATACCTGGATCCCAGACATAC
Organism: Pedetes capensis; assembly: GCA_007922755.1. Taxonomy (NCBI): domain Eukaryota; kingdom Metazoa; phylum Chordata; class Mammalia; order Rodentia; family Pedetidae; genus Pedetes; species Pedetes capensis. Next base: position 52,783 of record VMDO01013456.1, read on the forward strand.
CAGAGGTGAGCCCAAATCAACCCACTGTACTGTGGGTTTGTGGAGAAATCTGGGGTTTGTGGAGGCGACTGAACCCCACGTGGACAGAGAGCTCCTTTAAGGCAGAGCCTAGTGGCACAATTAGCCAGAAGCATAGCAGTTCCGAGCACAATCACAGCACATGACAAAATCTGTCTCAGATTCCCTCTGGGTCGGGGGGAGAGCATCCCGCCCACAAGAGGATATGGTCCTCCCAAGTGGGCGGAAAGCCCTGCAATAAAAAAAGACTCCACGATAGCAGCCATATTCCCCCCATGCTGTAGGTTTTGGGGAGGAAATCTCTGTTTTGGGGAATTGGTGCCCGAACTTCATGGGACAGGGAGAACTCCAGGGAAGACCCCACAGGTTCCACTGCCTCTCAAACAATACAATAGTCACAGAATATTTCGTGGAACAGTCTCTTTGGACACTCGGTGCCCCAATTAAATCCAGGACATTATGAAGCATTCTGCTATATCAACCCAATAAGACCAACTGTTATTGCAGATTGTGTGGAAACACTGCCACCCTGAGTTCTGTAGGGTGCACTGCCTCCTGCAGTATCGACTCCACCTGGTAGAACTGGGTGTCCTCAGTTCAGATTCCACCTACATTTTTTTTTTAAACAGGGGTTGGAACCCAGGGTCTTGAGCCTGCTTCCTTTGTGGGAGCTGGACTGACACGCTGTGCCCCCACCCCATATTTTTTGCTTTTTGAGGCAGGGTCTTGCTGGGTTGTGCAGATCTTGGGCTTGCGATCCTCCTGCCTCCATCCCCCAAGCCACTGGGATTCCAGGCGTCCATCACTGCACCTGACTACAAGAGTTTTTATATGTAGGTGGGAGCGTGTATGCATGAGGTCTGGAATTTTATTTTATTTTTTAAATTTTTATTTAATATTATTTTTTTTTTCCTTTTTGAGACAGGGTGTAATTGGGTTGCACAGAACTCGGGCTTGCATCCCTCAGGCCTCTGACCCCCAAGCCACTGGGGTTGCGGTGTGCACCACCACATCCGACTACAAGTGTTTTTATTTGTGTTTGGGAGTGTGTATGTGTGAGATCTGTTTCTTTTTCTTTCTTTCTTTCTTTTCCTTTTTATTTTACACTTTTCCTTCCTTATTTTTCTTCCTTTCTTCTTTTACTCCCTTCCCTTTTTCTATTCTCCTTCCTTATTTATTAAGCAATATATGTGTCATTGTTTTAATCACTTATCCCTTAAATCTTAACCTTAACTTTAATTTTGACAGTAATTTCTATTAGCCTCTGTCCCCTACCTCCTCTTTCCCCCTCTTCTATCACCAGATCCCCCCCTTTCTCACCCCACAGAAGAGAAACAAAATCCATCTCCTCCCTAACCCTTACCCCCCTTGGAGTTGGGCTGGTAGACTAAAGTGTCAACCACTCAGACCAAATAGCCAAGAACATACCCAGCTCATAAGTTCTAATAAGCACCAGAGATTCAGCACCAATTTCAAAGGAATAACAGAGGAAGAAGTTCTGAAAAATCAGGAGAGACAAATTCTATTTCCTGGACCACATTATGGGCAAATCAAGTAAACATACAAAAACCACAAAGGGGCAGGATGGAAATGAAGGCTCCACAGATCCTAGACCCCCAACAGATAATTCTTAGAGATCTCTGATTCAGAGTTCAGAGTCATGGTTATAAGCATGCTAAGAGAAATAAAGAGAAATACTACAAATACACTGGAGATAATTGAAAGAAAGATGTCTAATTTGGAAGCTGTTCTGTCATCCCAGTTAGAAATGATTAAGAAAAATCAAGCCACATTGCTTGATACTCAATCCAAATTATCAGAATTGAACACGGCTAAAGAATCCTTCTCTTCAAGACTGGATGAATAAGAGCAAAGGATCTCTGAGGGAGAAGATAACATAAATGAGCTGAAACACAAGCAATTAGAAATGGAGTCAATGATAAAAGTTTTAAAAAAAGATTTCCAAGAGAACTCAGATAGAGTGAAAAAAAGAAATATAAGAATTATGGGTATTCCTGAATGAGAAGAAAGAATCACTGGAGGCCTTCACAAGCTAGTAAATGATATCCTCAAGGAAAATTTCCCAAAGATAGCACAGGAAATGGATATATACACCACGGAGACTTTGAGGACTCCTTTGAAGCCTGACTTAAATAGATCATCCTTGAGACATGTAATCGCTCGTATGCTGTCATTAGAGACCAGAGACACCATTCTACAAGCAGCAAGACAGAAGCACCTTATTACTTATAAAAAACAGCCGATAAAAATTACTGCAGACTTTTCCATATCAACATTGAAAGCTAGAAAGGAATGGGCACAGGTGACTCAAATATTAAGAAAAAACAATCTCCAGCCTAGACTAATATATCCAGCAAAATTATCTTTGATAATAGATGAAGAATATAAGACATTTAATGGCATTGAAGCTTTTAAATGATATGCATCCACCAAACCAGCACTGGAGAGGATAATAAATCAATTACCACATCCAGGAGAGTTAATACAACCCTACAAAGGAAATCAAAGAACTGGTTAGCTGAGATGAGTGCAACACAAAAGGTCCAAAGCAAACATGAACCATAAATCAGTAACAGGTAATGATTGGATAAATAACAAAAAACGCTCCTCAATAATTTCTATTAATGTAAATGGTCTTAACTCACCAATTAAGAGACAGAGGTTGGCTAATTGGATGAAAAACCACAAACCATCAATATGTGGTATTCAAGAAACTCATCTAACACACAAAAACTGGAATAAACTGAGAGTTAAGGGCTGGAAAAATGTATACCTAGCAGGGGTGGGGAACAAAAGGAAGCAGGTATTGCAATTTTAATTTCAGATAGATTAAATTTCACTCCAAAACTAATTAGAAGAGATAAGGATGGTCACTACATTTTAATACAAGGAACAATCGATCAAGAATCAATAACGCTCCTTAATATCTATGCCCCAAACATAGGAGCTCCTAGCTTTATAAGACAAACCTCATGGAATATAAAGAAATTTACTGGTCCAGAATCAATAATAATGGGAGACTTCAATACCCCACTTGTGTCAAGAGACAGGTCATCAAAACAAAAAATCAACAGAGAAACGTCAAATCTAATCTCCACCCTAAACCAGCTGGATCTTACAGATATATACAGAATATTTCATCCACACGATGAGGAATACACATTCTTCTCAGCTCAACATGGTGTGTTTTCTAAAATAGATCATATGCTAGTCCATAAGAACTCCCTCAACAAATACAAGAAAATACAAATTGTCCCATGTTCCTTATCAGATCATAATGGGATAAAATTGGAGCTCAAGAACATGAATAATTCCAGAAACTTTACAAACTCATGGAGACTGAATAATTCACTACTGAATGACCCATGGATTGTTGATGAAATCAAAATGGAATTTAAAAAATTCCTACAATCAAATGATGATGAAAACACATCATACAAAAACATATGGGATAGAGCAAAGGCAGTTTTAAGAGTGAAGTTTATAGCATTAAATGCCTTCATCAATAAAATAAAGATGAGCCAAATAAATGACTTATTGACACAGTTTAAGACACTAGAAATCCAACCAAAAAAAAAAAAACCCCTAAATGGAACACACAGAAGGAAGTTACAAAAATAAAGGGAGAAATATCTCAATTACAATCTAAAGAGATAATTCAAAAAATTAATAAGACTAAGAGCTGGTTCTTTGAAAAGTTTAATAAAATAGACACCCCTCTGGCTAACCTCATCAAAAAGAAAAAGGAAAAATCCAACATAGGATGGATTATGAAAGACAACAAATCCATAACCACCGACTCCAACAAAATACAGAAAATCATCAGGGATTACTATGAGAGACTGTATTCCCAAAAATATGGAAATGCAGAAGAAATGGACAAATTTGTTAACAAGTATGACCTACCAAAACTAACCCCAGACACATAACTGACTTAAACAAGCCCATTACCTGTACAGAAATAGAAAAGGTAATTAAAAGTCTCCCAACAAAGAAGAGCCCAGGTCCTGATGGATTCACGGCAGAAATTTACCAAACTTTTAAAGAAGATATAATACCTGTCTTCCTCAAATTATTCCAAAAAATAGAAAAGGAGGGAACACTCCCAAATACATTCTATGAAGCTACCATCACCCTGATACCTAAACCAGGAAAAGATACATCTAAGATAGAGAATTATAGACCCATCTCCCTTATGAATCTAGATGCAAAAATATTCAATAAAATTCTGGCAAACAGAATACAGCAGCATATGAAAAAGATTATTCACCATGACCAAGTGTGACTTATACCACAGATGCAAGCTGGTTTAACATATGGAAATCAATTAATGTAATCCAACATATCAAGAAACTGGCAATCAAAAACCACATGATCATCTCAATTGATGCTCAAAATGCCTTTGATAAAGTGCAACACCTTTTCATTATAAAAACACTGGAGAAAATAGGTATAACAGGCAAATACCTTAATTTCATAAAAGCCATTTATGACAAACCTACAGCCAACATTATATTAAATGGAGAAAAACTGAAACCATTTCCTCTTAGATCTGGAACAAGACAAGGATGTCCTCTCTCTCCTATTCTATTCAACATAGTAATTGAAGATCTGGCTAGGACAATCAGACAAGAGAAAAAAATCAAAGGGATATAGATTGGCAAGGAAGAGGTCAAATCATCATTATTTGCAGATGGTATGATTTTATACTTGAAAGACCCTAAAACCTCAACCAGAAAACTTCTGGATCTAATTAACTCCTTCAGCAAAGTCGCAGGCTACAAAATTAACACACAAAAATCAATAGCTTTTCTTTACACCAATTCCAAACAAGAAGAGAAGGAAATTTCAGGAAAGATACCATTCATGATAGCCCACCAGAAAATTAAATACCTTGGAATCAGTCTAACCAAAGACCTTTCAGATCTATACAAGGAAAATTTCAAAACACTGAAGAAAGTTATAGCAGAGGACACTGAAAAATGGAAAGACCTCCCTTGCTCCTGGATAGGGAGAATCAATATAGTAAAAATGGCTATCCTACCAAAAACAATCTATAGATTTAATGCAATGCCCATTAAAATTCCACTGACTGACTTTACAGAAATAGAAAAAATGATCCAAAAATTCATATGGAACCACAAAAGACCACGTATAGCCAAAACACTTTTAAGCTGCAAAACGAATGCAGGTGGAATCACAATCCCTGACTTCCAGCTATACTACAGAGCAGTGGTTGCAAAAACAGCTTGGTACCGGCACAAAAGTAGGCCCGAAGACATCTGGAACAGAATAGAAGACCCAGATATACCTCAACACACC
>VMDO01013457.1:0-58225 GCA_007922755.1 Pedetes capensis
TTTGATTATCCTGTAAATTTGCTGGTGCAGAAAAGTCTGTGTTTTAGGGCCAGAAAGAAGCTGAGGCCTTAGACCCCTGCAACACAGATCACTGAAGCAGAGGACCTGCCTAAAACCAGGATCCTTGAAAATCTGCATCCTCAACAATAGGAAATTAGAAAAAAGAATCCATCTACTGGCATAAGAGGACAGAGAAGGTTGTCTGTCCCATCTGGACTTAGTGGGGGTAAATTTGTGTTCTCCAAGAATCTGTAATCAATACCTGTCCTCAGGTGGATGTGGGATTTGAACTTAAGCTGTCTCCCTAGCGTGGGAACAAATCATATCAAGAAATTAACACAAAAAGTAACTTTAGAGAAAGATATTCCTGGGGTACATGAAAGAAGCATATTCAAAAGCTCTCCAGAGACAGTCCTAAACACAGGCAAACAAGTCCTATTGACAGTGGCCCACTGAAGATGTGCTCAAAGTAAAAAAATTTAAAACACCTCATGAAGTAATTGGCAATCCACTCCCAAAGCAATCCTGAAACAATCAGCCACTGAAAATCCTGTGAAGGTTGCTATGAGTTGGACCCGATTCAACAGCACCTAACAACAACAACAACGTGAATATACCATGAATGAATGCCAACCAGAACTACAAATACCAGAAGTAGACCCCTAGAACTTCAAATAATACAATGACTAGGTAAAAACTATTTTAAAAAGTGTATTTAAGCTATAGCTATGTCACCAATCTCTCTACTCTCAGAAGCTTAAAAAGTATATTTAAAATCATTAAAGGCATAAAATAGGGAATTAAGTGTCTTGCCTACTGTGAAGTCCTATGGAGAGATTACAAGGTTTAATGGGGAGTGAGAAAATCAGATTCATACATTTGGACAGCTCACTGTGGTGACTGTGTGGTGGGAGGATCTGAAAAAGCGAGACTGAAGACAGAAGCTATTATATCAGGCAAAGAGAGAAACGGGGGACTAAATGAAGGCAGTCACAGCAGGTATAAAGATCAGTGGACAAAATCAAGGGGTATTTATGAGCAAAACTGCTGGATCTGGTGACAGCCGGATCGTGTGCTGGATGGCCTAAGGGGGAGTCTAGAGTGCCCAGGTTTCTAGACTGAGTGATGGATGAATGAAATGACACGAAGGGAGGAGCTAAGCACGACCTAGAGCATGACAGACTAAGGACATCTTTACTCAGATGTTGAGTAATAAGATGTTGGCTATCCAGATCCTTATTGGAATTCCTTATTGGAAATGCTTGGGATCACAAGTATTTTAGATTTTAGATTTCTGTAGATTTTGGAATACCTGCACATATTTAACGAGATTATTTGGGAATGGGACCCAAATCTAAACATAAAATTTAATTATGTTTCATATACACCTTATGGGGGCTGGGATTTAGCTCAATTGGTATAGCTCCGCTCTGCAGTCTCTGAGGTCCCAGGTTCAATTCCAAGCATCGCAAAAATGGCAGAAGGACATGGCAATCCATTCCTGAGACAATCCTGAAACAATCAGCCATTGAAAACCCCATGAGGAAGCCAGATGCGGTGGCACATGCCTGTAATCCCAGTGACTTGGGAGGTGGACACAGGAGGACTGCAAATTCTAGACCAGAGGCAGTCTGTGTAACTTAGCGAGACCCTATCTCAAAAAGCAAGAAAATGGGCTGAGGGTGCAGCTCAGTGGTACAGCACTTGCAAAGTATGCAAGCGTGAGACCCTGACTTCAAACTCTAGTACCACAAAAAAAAAAAAAAAAAAGGGAAAGAAAGCCCAGTGAGGGTTGCTATGAGTCAGACACTACTTGACGGCACCTAACAACAACTTATACCTTATACACGTGGCCTGAAGGTGATTTTATACAATATATTTTTACTATTTTTTACCTGCATTTTGATTATAACATAAATATAAGGACAGGTATGGAATTTTCCACTTGTGGTATCACATCAGAGCTCAAAAAGTTTCAGACTTAAGTCAGGGACACTGGCAGATACCTGTAATCCCAGCAACCTAGGAAACAGAGGCAGGAGGACTGCAAGTTCAAAGCCAGAGGCAGCTGGTATAACTTAGTGAGACCCTGTCTCAAAAATACATAGTAAAAAAGGGGCTAGGGGAACATCTCAGTGGTCGAGCACTTGCAAAAAGCATGCATGAGGACCTGGGTTCAAATTCCCAGTACCATTAAAAAAAAAAAAGTTTCTGACTTAGAAACATTTTGAATTTGGGATGCTCAATTTGTGGTCATCTGAAACCCGTGGGCTAGAACCATAGATTTCTAAGACAGCAGAGGAAACAATATGATCAAAATTGTCCAGGGATAATAGAAAACACAGAGGATGCCAAAAAATGTGTCTACATTTTAAGTATTGAAACAGCTAATACTTATATTTACCCATAACAAAAGGTGAAGACAAGTTTCGTTTGACTTCGGCAATTATAAGAGGTGCTTAAAGTGGTTATCGATATAATTCAATTCAACTTCAAGAAATATTACATAGGTAACAACTCTTAAAATGTGTATTTTCTGATATCCCCAGTATGAACAGTCAACAATGATCTAAATCCTGAGGAAAATCAATACTTACAAAATATCAGAGGATGAAAAGAAAATTCAGTGTAGGAATAGTCACAGAAGTTTAAACATGAGAAGGGCAACAGTTACAGACAGCTATAGGATACAGCTCTTCAAAAGAGGAAGGAGTTACCATGACTATTTAAAACAGCAGTGCGAATGAATAAGGTTTGAGGAATGTTCACTGGATTCAGCAATTAGAATGCCATTGGTATCTTCACTGAGAAGGTGTTTATCTATTTGATAGTCAGTACAGTGATGGGGGGCTGGGGTTTAGCTCACTTTGTAGAGTGCTGCTCTGCACTCTCTGAGGACCTGGGTTTGATCCCCAGCACCACAAAAAAAAAAAAAAAAAAAAAGGAGACGGGCTTGGCAGCTCACTCCCAAAACAATCCCCCCTAAAAAGCAATCTGCCATTGAAAACCCTATGGATGGCAGAGAAGTGCTGACATAGCACTGGGCCTGGCACAGTGTCAGGGAATGTTAAGTTCAGTTGTACATAAGGTCACTATGAGTCAAAGACATGACTGGACAGCACCTAACCACAACAACAGCAGGGATGGATGGGATCCTGCAGAGAATGAGCAGGAGTGAAGTCTTTTGGGTGGAGGAAGGGAGAAGAGAAAAGGAAAGGGGAAAGAAAGAGGGGAGGAAGGAGGAAAGGAATAGAAGAGGGCAGGAAGAGGGAAAACACCAAGATACAGATAACCGGAGTCCCTGAACAAGAAAACTGAAATGATGGAACAAAGAGTTCAACATATTATTCAACAAAACTTTCCTGGAATAAAATGACAAAGGTCCACATTATGATGCTGTGCATCAGATGCCAGGGAAAATGACATAAAATGGTTACACTGAGAGCCAATACAGTAAAGGTACTGGATTCCAAAAATAATGAAACAGCCAGGAAAAGATTTGTCATTTATGAGAGGGAAAAAAATCTTAGGCTAGCCTCTAGTTTCCCCACACTGACATTCAATGCCAGAGGATAACAGAGCAGTATTTCCAAAAGCCTTAATGAAAGCCAAAATATTTTTCAATATAAAAGCTAGGGACCAAAAATTTGAAGACACAATTCAAAAGAATTTTGTTCTTAAGAATCTATCTTGAAGAAAATATTTCAGCAACCAAGAAATGACTAGGGAAGTGACAGCAAGAAATGGCTGAATTTTTGGTCTCCAAACTTAAAAAGGGGGAAAGGCAAATATTTCTTTAATTTCTTCTTTAATGCACAGCCTTTAATTGGCCAAAGTGAATTAGTTCTCTTGTAAATTTATTCACATAAATTTAAGATTGATTAAAGAAGGCGATATGGATACTCAGGGCTGGGATTTAGCTCAGTTGGTAGAGCGATGTGCTGCAGTCTCTGAGGTCCCGAGTTCAATTCCCAGGACCATAAAAATGGGAGAAGCACCTGGCAATCCATTCCCAAGGCAATCCCGAAACAGCCAACCATTGAAAACTCTATGAGGGTCGCTATGAGTCGGATACCGACTCGACGGCACCTAACAACAACAACATGGATACTCAAGTAAGAAACTGAGCTGACAGAAACCTAAACTAAGCCTATCATTGTCTGAGTGACTGAAGAAATCTTATTATTCAGCTGTGATTATCTTAACATCCACCAAATGACCTAAGCTCCGGCCTTCCCTATTTCACAGGGATGATCTAAAAAGAACAGGGATGAGTAATGTAGATGCCTTTGCTTTCTGAAGCAAACGGCATTAATTCTCTAGATATTCTAAAAGTCATTCAGTAACAAAAACTTGATTCTTTGAAAATGACTCAAAATTTTAGCCAAAGGTCACGCACTGTGCTCCACGGGCTGTCCAAACCAGGCAGGTGGTATTCTGGTATTAGATACAAATCCTCGGAGCATCTACACAGATATGGCTATTTCTCTGCATACGTGTGTACTTGTTTTTCTTTGTTCTTTTTTTCATGTATGATGATACAATACCTTTCCAAGAAAGACCTGACTCTCTAGAATCAGTACTTGACTCAAGCCTCAGAGAGAGATGAGCATGCTGAAAACACTGTTTTCCTCTCCTCAGATCATCTCAGGAGAAGGATAGAAGAGGCAAGGAAAACTATCCTCTCACTTTGTGTCTGGCTTTAGTCACAGCCCACTCTATGACATGACCTCTTAATGCAAATATGTCTGCCTACAGCTAAGATAAGAATGACCTTTAATGATCTGATTCTCACAGAAATGTTAAATGAAGCTCCAAGGAGAGTTTGGTAATGATTCACACAGGTTCCATTAAAATCTGAAAGATGATATTATTTGAAAGGTTATATTATTTATCAAATCCTTTAGCTTGGTTAGCATTTGCAACATATATGCCCATAATCATGGCAAATATGTGCTACAGACCTAATAACTATCTTATCTAATCCTTATAACATATTTCAGGGTCAGTTATTATTGTTTATCCCCATTTTATAAATGAGACAGAAAGAGGGTAATCAACTTGCCTAATATTGTAGAACCAGTAAGTAGAACCCCATTAGATACCCAGGCTGCCTCATATTAAAATGCCTCATATTTATTTATACCTCTACCTTGCTTCATAAAATATATGTATATACATGAATATTGCATAACAAATAATTCAAAATACTGCCTTCACCATCAACTGACCAGCTTCTGAGTTTGAGAACACCGTTAGCAATTCATGGCAATCAATTACTCAGCTTTGTTTACCATGTTATCCTAAACTTAATTCATTTATATTTGTACATTTTCATACACTTTATTATTTTTCAGAAACCCATAAATAGTCCTCTCTACTTCAAAGTGAGCTACTTGACAAAATACTGGTCTGACATTATCGATGAAAAATTGTGGGATAAAACAGTATAATGGTAGGGTCAAGTTGCCTGAGCCAGGCCACCTAGGTGTCTACTGGGGCTCTAGTTCCAGTCTCTGTGACACTAAACAAGTTACTCAGCTTCTTGGTATGTACATCTTCTCTTCTGCAAAATGGGAATAAACAATAAGAGCTGCCCCTCAAGTACATGGATTGAATAATAGTTGTCAGGTTTACAGTACACAATATTTACAATGATTATAGGAATACACGGCATGCTGCAAATGCTACATTCTATGTGTGGTTCTATTCAAACCCCTATAGTTGGATTTAAAACTTATTTCCAAGGCAAACACTGTATACAACACAAGTTTATGTATTTTTAAAGATCTCCTCAAGGGCACTAAACCAGATGCTGGGGAAACAGCAGTAACAATAGTCAGACTTGACTCAAGGGCTCACACAGATTCCCAGGGCTACACAGTATAGATGTGGAAGACTGACAGTGAGTAATTTCAGTGCATATTTTTGTTGCTATTGTTGCTGCTCATGTCTGACTCATAGCAACCCTACGTACAATATCCAAAACACTCCCTAACACTGTGCCATGCCCAGCATTATGTCAGTGCTTCTCTGCTATTTATAGGGTTTTGGATGACTGCCTATTTTTTGGGGAGTGGGCTGCCAGGTCCTTCCCCCAAGCCTACAGTACCCAGTATTCCCAGGTGGTCTCCCACCCAGGTACTAATCAGGCTTGACCCTGCTTAGCTTCTGAGATCTGAAGGGATCAGATGTCAGGGTGGTATGGCTGCAGACATTTTCAGTGCACAGCATCATACAGAGAAACGGATCTCACTGAATCTGAGGGTGAGTTAAACAGAGACTAAAAATAAATAGGGGCTAGTTAGAAGTTATACAAGTGTTCTCCAAACTCTTAGGGAATTTTACATTTACTCCAAGAGCAATGGGAAGTCCTGAAAATAGTTTAGAATCAAGGGAGCATCATATGGACATAGTATGCCTTTCTTTCCAGTTGTTGTGTGAGGAAAATGGAATAAAGTGCAATTAGAATGCACAGGGAGATCAATTAGGGGCCACTGTAATGTACGAAGAGAGATGACGGCAACATGGACTAGGGTGGTGGCAAAGTAGATGGCATGATATGGACAGATCAGAAAAACAGAAGGCAGAACAGAAAGAATAAGCAAAAGATGAAATCACTCGAACTTGCTTTAGGTAGATGGTGGATTCACTCCTAAAATAAGGATCATCAGAAAAAGCCTTGTGAAGGAAAATTTTACAAGTTTGAGATACCTACAAAGAATCCAAGCAGAGCTATAAAGAGACAATTGATTATATGGGTCTTAGAAACTTAGTTGAAAACACTGGTTATATTGTCATTTGCCTGTATTACCTAGGGAAAAAATGTAAAGCAATGATTCTAAAACTTTTAATGTGCTTAGGAGTCATCTTGAGGTCTGATTATAAATCTTGGCTGCTAATCCCAGGTAGTTTGGTTCAGTAGGCATGGGAAATAACTCAAGAAAAAGCAATTTGAACAAATATCCTCAAATAATTTTGAAGCAAATGGTACCCAGAAATCTTGAGACACTGACATAAAAATAGAAGATGAGAGAGTATCATGATGCATCCTAACAGTTATTGGTTAAGTAGAAGAGAAGAAGAATCAACAAAGAAAGCCAACAAGCCCCGAGAAAGATGGGGAAAACACTGGAAAGTATGGTACCAGAGAAGCCAGAGGGACAGACTGCTTCAGGAAATCACTAATGTGGCCAGGCACAGGGGCCCATGCTGGTAATTCCAGTGACTCAGGAGGCAGAGTCAAGAGGATGCGTTCAAAGCCAGAGGCAACCTGTGTAACTTAGTGAGACCCTGTCTCAAAATAAAAAATAATAAATGGTCTGGAAGTACAGCCCAGTGATAGAGCACTTGCAAAACAATCATTAATGTGTTGAGTGCTGCTGAGGAAAAGAAAGGTAAGGAATACATAGGTCCAAAGAACTTACAGACAAGGTATAGGTTAGAGAGTGAGAGGAAGGACAGAAAGGGAGATGACTCTTACAAGATGTTTGGCTCTGTGAAGAAAGTGCAAACAGGAGGTATAAGGATACTGGGGATGGTGTGGAACAAAGAAGAGATTTGTCTGCTGTTTGACTTTGTTTAAGGATGGAAAATATGCCAGGTGTGGTGGTGCACATCATGATCCCAGCACTTGGTAGGCTGAGGGAGGAAGAGCAACACAAGTTCAAGGCCAGCCTTTTCTACACAGCAAGTTCCAGGTCAGCCTGAGCAGCATGGTGAGACAGGGTCTCAAAAACAACAGCAGCAGCAGCAGCAGCAGCAACAAAGCAATGGAAAATACTTGAACATATATAAGTACAGATGAAGCAAAACCAGAAGAACAAGTGAATCTTAAGATTTACGAGACAGAGAACATTTTAATTCCTTTTTATCCTCTTGTAAAATAAGTTATAAATTTTTACTTAGATAAAGAAAAGCCAAAAACATCACAAATTCCAAAAGTTATTGTTTAAAACTAAGGCAGGACAAAATATTGATTTGTCTTTGGAGGAATGCTGAAGTACTGAATAGCATTATGTATTTTCACTAAGAGAAAAAAAGGTCAGGCTCCTCACCGGAAATAAAAACTAAAACTGCGGCAGCAGGCGTGAGTGCCACCTGGTGGCGAAACACAAATTCCCAGTATTAGGACATGGAAACCGATTTTCAAAGGAATTTCAATGAACTGGATTAGAGATTATGTTTCCAATAACACTTTTTTTGGCAGTTGGGGGACAGAGTCTCACTGTAGCCCAGGCTGATCTCAAACTCGCAATCCTCTTGCTTCTGCCTCCTGACTGCTGGGATTACATGCCATGCCAGCTTCCTGTCATACCTACTGCAGCTCCTCCCACCCCGTAAAGGAAGTCTTTCAGACAGCCCTGGGTCAATTGGCTACCCTACCCTTATTTGAATATTCAATAGTAGGAGATGCATAAATCTAAGAGCAGTTCTATCAGTGGGAGCATTTTAAACTAAAATGTGCCTCCTCCTCCTTCTACCCACCAACACCAGTGCCTTCCCTCTGCAGCTATCATCAAACTCCACATGGAAGGCTGTTACTTTCTCTTCAGATCACATGGCCCAATGTTATTTTTTAACTATTTTTATCAACCCCTTGTGAAACACCACAGCGGCCCTTTGGCCCTCTGTTACTACTACGGCCTTATCTAAGTCTTAACACAGTAGGTACTTATATTGATTAAGTCTGTGGTCAAGTAAAACCCTATCCAGCTATATCTTCCCAATCTAGAACCACACAATTTAATTAATGCAAGCCTTGGTGTTTATCCTTGTTAAATTTCACTGATAATTATTTCAATTGTATTTGCTTGTCAAGGTCATTTTGAGCTCTGATTACTGGTGCTATCTAAATCTGGCCAGTCACCTAATCTTAATCCAGACCAATGGTAACAACTTGGGTATGAAAAAGCACTAAGATATAATTAATAGTAAACCACTAAAGGACATTCTTTGGGTAAGGTTGTTTAGGTATAAATCTACTTAGTATTTCTAGTCCATTTACAATTTGTTAGTCTATTTCAAGGGGCTGGGATTTAGCTCAGTGTGTAGAGCGCTGCGCTGCAGTCTCTGAGGCCCCAAGTTCAATTCCCAACACCGCAAAAATGGGAGAAGGGCCTGGCAAAGGGCCTGGCAATCCACTCCCAAGGCAATCCCGAAGCACTCAGCCATTGAAAACCCTATAAGGGTGGCTATGAGTTAGATACCGTCTTGACGGCACCTAACAACAACAACAACAACAATCTATTTCAGCTCAGTTAGTAGAGTGCTGCTCTGCACTCTCTACAGCCCTGGGTTTGATCTCCAGCACCACAAAAACGAGCGAACAACCGGGTAGCCCACTCCTGAAACAATCAGCCATTGAAAAAAACCCAGAGTAGAGCAAAAAATAGCAGAGACACACTGACATAGTGCCAGTCATGGCACAGTGTCAGGAGTGTTGGGGCTGGGGTTTAGCTCGGTTGATAGAGTACTTGCTCTGCACACTCTAAGGCCCTGGGTTCAATCCCCAGCACTGCAAAAGTGGTAGAAGGACCTGGCAGCACACTTCCCAAACAATCAGCCATTGAAAACCCTATGGATAGCAGAGAAGCACTGTCAGATACAGCGCTTCTGTTGTACATAGGGTCACTATGAATTGGATGCAACTCGACAGCACCTAACAACAACAACAATCTATTACAGTCACAAGAATAATGGAAAAACTAAACTCTTTCAAGAAAATAAGATAGTATATCATTGCACTCCGTGAATACACTATCCTCATATTCCTTTCAAAAAGGCAATTATATGAGGTTAACATGGTTGTTTTAAGGTAAACTAATAGAAAATGTCTGCAAGCCACATTGGAGTTATTGGCAGTTTCCTAAATCTGCTATTCTTTAAAAAAAAAATAGATTATAGTCAACCTATATAATTATGACTATTTTATGATTAAATATTTAGGGTTAAATACTTAAACAGTGTATCTGTGACTATGCATGCCTTTGCTAACAGGCTAAAGATTGCCTTTTCCAGAAAAAACTGTCTCTTGAATGAAATAAATTGTGTCTCCCCTCCCTAGGCATCCATACTGAATGGAGAATGCCTGATTTGAAAACTGATCCAAAGTTGTTGTGTTATTGTTGTTAGGTGCCGTCAAGTTGTGTCTGACTCATACCAACCCCTTACAGGGTTTTAAATGGCTGATTGCTTTGGGATTGCCTTGGGAGTAGACTGTCACATCGCTCTCCCATTGTTTTGTGGTGCTGGGAATCAAACCCAGGACCTCAGAGTCTGCAGAAAAGTGCTAGACCAACTGAGCTAAATTCCAGCCTGATCCAAAGTTACGAACAAATTATTAATCATGACTCAGACTGTTACCACAGTACTTAGGGTTATAATTCCACCAGGTCTTAAGATGTGAACAATTGTAATATAACTTTATATGTCACATATTCAGAGCTTCAGTTTATTTGGGCTTTTTTATTTTATTTAGGCTATCCTCTGTGATCATGAAAAGGTAACATAATGAGAAGTGTTTGTTGTTCTATCGTACAGTGTAGCACTCCAGATATGGATCCTGAAGCCCAAGTGCTTAGACTTAAATCCCAGCTCTATCATTTACTATCTCAATGGCCTAGAACAAGCTATTTAACCTCTCTGTGTGTTAATGTCACTTATGAACATGAGTATAACGGTATCTTCCTTACATAGTTTCGATGACAATTAAACAAGTTCAGGTGTATAAAGGATGTTTACACATGGTTTGAGTGTGTCTGCCAAAGATTCCTAGGTTGGAACCTCAGTCCCTGGTGCAGGGATGTTGAGTTGTGCTGGAACCATTAAGGTGTGGGGTCTGGTGGGAGGTGAGCAGGTCTTCAAGAGATATTAGGGCTTTTCTTGTGGGAGCCAGTGAGAGCCGGTTGTTATAAAGTAACCTGCCGCTCCACTGAACCTCTCTTCTGTGTGCACTGACAATACTCTCTCATATACTACTGCCATTGTAGCGCCATCTGCCATGTGGCCCTTACCAAAGCTAGGCAGAGGCTAGCTAGTGCTATGCTCTTGAATCTTCAGACCTCTCAACTACATGAACCTCTTTTTTTTAAAATAGTTACCAGCCTTAAATATTTTGTTATAGCAACACAAATAGACTAAGAGAAAGGGCTTATTAAAGTGCCTGTTACATAGTATGCATGAGATGTTCAGAGCTCAGAAAGTTTAGATGTTTGCTGGAATTATCATTCTTGATCAGGTATTAGCATCACTCTCACTCATTTTTCTCCTGGTAACTTGCTCTGAAAATAACAATATGATGGTTAGTTAAGAGCTGGGCATTGAAGGCCAAAAGATTTGGATTTGAGTACGGGCTTTACCACTTACCAGTAATATTACCTTGAAAAGTAACTTGACCTCTAAATTTCCTCATCTATAAAATGGGGAGAAAAATACTATGTGCTTCATGGAGTAGCTGTGAGAATTAAGTGACAATGGGTATCACATGCTTTACATGATACCTCACACATATATGCTCAGTGAATCTTTTTTTTTTTTTTTTTGCGGTACTGGGGATTGAACCCAGGGCCTTGCGCCTGCATGCTCTGCAAGTGCTGGACCAATGAGCTGCATCTCAGCCCATTTTTTTTTTACTTTTTGAGACAGGGTCTCGCTAAATTACGCAGACTTCCTCTGGACTCGAACTTGCGATCCTCCCGCCTCCGCCTCCCAAGCCGCTGGGATTACAGGCGTGCACCACCACGCCCAGCCCTGCTCAGTGAATCTTGAGTAAACTTCCTTTTGTTATCCTTTAGTATTTTGATAGGCACAATCTGGACGTACCATCCTCCTTTCTGACAGTCTTACGGGTTCGTGATTCTTTTTGTATTTATCTATAGGTACATGCCTCTCTCCGTATTTGTAGGTGTTTTGTGATTTGCAGACAGATCCTTTTTCAACCATTCCTCTTCCTTTCCTTTCTGCTTGAATTGTTCACGGTTATCACATCAAAGTTTTAGAATTTTCTTTTCTTTGTGACCTCACTATTGTTTGAAGCCTATAGGAGCCTTAAGATTGTGCCCATATGTTTTTCTAAAATATTTTCTTTCTAAAATACAGAACTCATGCTCAATGAATTTTTCATTATTACCAAAATGTAATTTTTTTTTCTCAAGAGTCTGTCCCTTCTACTTCCTCAATCATTAGTAAAAATTTCATCTCTATCCTTGCTTCTCTCTCTCTCTCCATTAGTCCCTCCTAGTTTTCCCAAATGAATGTTTCTCTTCAACAAAGCATATCTGATAATGGCCACTCTTTCATGATACCACTCTACCACTCTTGTGACAGGTATATTGTCAAAATATTAAATTTTATTTTCTATCTATACTGCATTGGCACACAGATAATACTCTCTCTCTCTCTCTCTCTCTCTCTCTCTCTCTCTCTCTCTCTCTCTCATTCACTCATTGACACAAAGTATTCTTCCCAGTTCTTTTTCTTTCAGCTTTCCTCCTACATTATTTTTTATAATTTTATCCAGGTTTATTTTTCCTTCCCTACTGGTAAACTTAACACCCGCCAACCAAACAGCAATGAAAGTTACTCTGTCAGAAGTTCACTAGTGTGGAATTAAGCAGTAAAGTTCAGACAACCAAACACTCCTCTGATACCAATTCTTAATCGTCATATCTATCTCGTGTTCCAAAGTTATGAGCATCAAATGGAGATATGAAAATACAGGTCCTGTGTCTGCTCTGTAGAACTTCAAAACCCCTAGATTTCATCTATTTCCACTAATACATGAGAAAAAAATGTTTTGATCAGGCTACAACTTTATGATAACCAGGACCACATATATCTTACTCCCTATTGCCCACTGCCTGCAGCCATACCACTGTGGCATCCAATCCTATCAGATCTCAGAAGCTAAGCAGAGTTAGGCCTGGTTAGTACTTGGACAGGAGACTGCCTGGAAACACCAGGTGCTGTAGGCCTGGGAGAAGGACCTGACAACTCACTCCCCCCAAAAACACCCACTCCCCCAAAAAACAATCAGCCATTGAAAACCCTATGAATAGCAGAGAAGCACTGACAATACTGTTGCACCTGTTGTATGTAGGGTTGCTATGAGTGGGACTCCAACAGCACCTGACAACAATAACATTGCCCATGCCTAGTACCAGGGGACACATATATTAGTCCATGGACCAATCCTGCCTACAGCCTATTTCTGTAAGGTTCACAGCTAAGAATGCTTTTTACATTTTTAGAGGTTATTAAAAGCAACAAAAGGGACTGGAATGTAGCTCAGTGGTACGGGTATCACAGCATCCACAAGGCCTTGGGTTCTTATTCCCAGCACGAAAAAGAAACAAACAAGAAAAAACAACCAAAGTAACAAGAGACAAAAGGCAGAATATGTCACAGAGAATATTTGTGACTTGCAAGGCCTAAAATCTACCCCTGTAGAGTCTCAGACACTTGTAAAAGAGAAGGAAGGAGAGTGAAGAGCTACAGGGATGAGGGAAAAAAATCCAGATTCATCACAAATATAATTGGAGATCAGTGAAAATAGGGAGTCTCACATAGTAAATGTACATATCTTAAATCACTCCTTGGCTTCCATTTTCATTAGGTTCCAAGATGAACTAAAGGTCTTCATTAGCATATTTCATAAATCTTACATGTTTTTTGAAACTGAGCTATTTTTGAGTCACAGGTGCTCCTAGGAAAACTAAATTTAAACCTCAGCACCTGAAGAGCCTCATTAACATGTTAGTCACCAGCAAGGTATCAGGCCATTGTAAGGCATCAATTCAAGGTATGTCCCCTCCTCCATGTAGCCTTTCCTTCCACACAACACTAAGTAGCTAAGCACAAAGCTAGTCAACGTTTTACTCATCTGTGCCCATTTGACTGCATGCCCATTTCTCCTAGGTCTGTCTTAGTCTGGAAGCTCAGCTGAAACCTGTCCACCATGGCTGACCCTGCTGTTATCTAAATACTCTTGGCAAAGCTTTCAGCATCACAGCAACGTGCAAGCCCCCATAGTATAGTAAACTGAAAGACAAGTGAGAGAGGTGCTGTGGTACATGCCTGTCATCCCAGCAACTCGGGAGGCTGAGGGAGGAGAGTTGCAGGTTCGAAGCCAGAGTCAGCCTGCAGAATTTAGCAAGACCTTGTCTCAAAATAAAAACTAAAAAAGGGGATGGGGGTGCAGCTCAGTGGTGGAATCCCCTGGGATCAATCTCCTATCCCCTGCAACAACAACAAAAAGTACATGCAAAGAAGCTGGACACAGTGGTGCAGACCTATAATCCCAGCACTCAGGAAGCCGAGACAGGAGAATTGTGAGTTTGAAGCCATCTTGGGCTACATAGACGCTGTTTCTGAAAACAAAACAAGCAAATACATGCCAAGGTATACCTGGAAATGCTGCTCCATCACCTGGATCTTTCCCTGGTCTGGACATTTTCTCAGAGCTCGATCTGCATAATGGAACAGGATCTCTACCATCTGTCAGGAAAACAGCCTTGCATCAAAATCAAAATACCTCTAATGTTTTTCAATGTTTATTACTGTGGCCCTAAGCAACACAGAAACAGGCTTTATTAGTATATTAAAAATACAATTAGAGAGCTGGGTGTGGTGGTACACACCTGTAATCCCAGCAGTTTGGGAGGCGGAGACAGGAGGATCGAGACCAGAGGTAGTCTGCATAACTTAGTGAGACCCTGTCTCAAATAGTAAGAAAATGGGCTGGGGGTGCGGCTCAGTGGTCCAGCACTTGCAAAGGATGCAAGCACGAGGCCCTGGGTTCAACCCCCAGTACTGAAAAAATATATATATTATATATATACAATTAGAAATTTTAGTGGCTTTATTCCCTAAATTGTTTTTATTTCTAGTCATTTCTTTCAGCCTCAGGACTATTACTAATTTGCTAATCTTTCCTAAGAAATATCTCCCTGTTCAGGCTTTGACAGTATTTGTATTGCTCAGGAAATGAAAATTTGGACTAAGTTCTTCAGTAATTCTGTGCTGCAGGGCTTTCTCTAAAGAGCACAGATGAGCAAATCATTCATGAATCCAGATTTCTGGGTTTTCCTCCTTCTTCGTGCTTTTATTTTACTATTTTATTATCTTCATAAGAGTGTAAAAAGTTTGGGGTAGAATAAGAAGGAAATTTAAAAAGAATTCAAGATGACACCACAGAATTACAACCAGACTTTTTTTTCATAGTTTAATGTTGAAAACGTTGCAGAAGAGTGAGGGTCATTCTTTTAAAAACATTTCTATTGGTAATTTTTAATGTACCACTTAATGGGTCTCATTATGACATTTCTACACATGCATTTCCTTGTACACTGCTCACGTTCTCTTCGCCCTTACCCTCTCACATTCCTCACTTTCCCCTCTCTTCCCACCTATGGTTTCCCTTCTACTTGCACGTCTTTTTGTATCTATCTATGTAGCCTGCAGCTGTACCACTGTGGCATCCAATCCTGTCAATCTCGGAAGCTAAGCACAGTCGGCCTCCTTAGTGCTTGGATGGGAGACCGCCTGGGAACACGAGGTGCTATAGGCTTGGGAGAAGGACCTGGCAACCTACTCCCAAAAAACAATCAGCTACTGAAAACCCTATGAATAGCAGAGAAGCAGTAACAATACTGGCTACGAGTCAGGCACCAACTCATCGGCACCTAACAACATTTATCTATGTACATCCCAATTTTGCCATAAGGGCAACATACATGATATTTCCTTTCTTTTCTCTCATTACCTTTTCTTCTTGTCCCCTCCCCCTTTTCTTTAGCCCATTATCTTTCCCTATTTAGGTCTCATCTGCTTTCATGATCTATATGCTTTAACAATGACTATACGTTGAATCCAACATCCACATCTGAGAGAAAACGTGATGTTTATTTTTTTGGGTGTGGCTTATTTCACTTAAAATGATGATCTCTAGTTCCAACCATTTTCCTGCAAATGCCATAATTTTGTCCTTCTTTATGGCTGAATAAAACCCCATGGTGTATAAATACCACAATTTCCTTATCCACTCATTTGTTGATGGACAACTAGGTTGATTCCATATCCTGGCTATTGTAAATAACACCACAATAAGCATGGATGAGCAGGTCTCCCTTTAGTATATTGACTTGGATATCTACCCAGGAGTGGGATAGCTGGGTCATCTGATAAGTTTTATTTTTAGTGTTTTGAGGGTCCTCCACACTGATTTCCATAGTGGCTGCACTAACCTGCGTTCCCACCAGCAGTGTATTCGGGTTCCTTTCTCCCTGCATCCTTGCCAGCATTTGTTGTTCTTTGTTTTGTTGACTACCACAAACAAAACAGACATATATACATACATATATATATATATATATATATATTTATAAAAGCTCCATGATTTTAGCTAACCTAATCATGCCCAAGGGCTGGGATTTAGCTCAGTTGGTAGAGCTCTGCGCTGCAGTCTCTGAGGCCCCGAGTTCAATTCCCAGCACCGCAAAAATGGGAGAAGGGCCTGGCAATCCACTCCCAAGGAAACCCCGAAGCACTCAGCCATTGAAAACCCTATGAGGGTCACTATGAGTCGGATACCAACTCGATGGCACCTAACAACAACAACAACAATCATGCCCAAAGAAATGAGCAACATACAAAAAGCAAATCGTACTATACCCTAATGAAGACCCCATTAAAATACTCACCCGATCTGCAACAACAGCCTTCCGCTTACTGGCATCTCCAGATAGTCCTGCAGAGAAGCAAAGTCCAAATGAAAGAGAAGTCCGTGCACACGTTCAGGAGTGAACCTGGGTTCAAAGTGTCCCCACAACCCATGCAAGTCACAGGTTCTCAAAGATCAGCTGGGTAATAGGAGCACCCACATCTCCTGAGGCAGACAGCACGCCAATGTGCTTCCTTTTTGCCCTCACAGTCAAGCTTCCTTATAAAAGGATTTTTAAAGTGGCATGTCCATTTCCATACCCCGTGTCCATTTACTTACCCACTACTGCTTTTGCTTTTCCTTCATGGAAAGACCATGCAAGAGCCAAGGCTTCTGTAAGACAATCTTGTTTCAGGAGATGATCCACTCTCTAAAATGAACAAATGAGAGAAGTCAGACCTGTCTGTCTGAGCAACTGCCAGTCACAACCCTTATTCTATCTGCTATCGTTCCAGAATTTGCTGCTCAGGAGAGAAATTTATTTTAATAACCTTGAAACATCATTTCAGTGTGGGACTTAACATTCTCTGTAGGATTATTAGGGATGCCAGTCACGATCTTATTTCCATGAGAAATAATTTCTTAAAGCCCTGCATAGTATGATGACTATATAAGCTAGTGTGGAGAGACACGAGCTCTAATATGAAAGAGGGAAACAGCATGAATATTATTGTAGCAGAAACAGTCAGTTGTTTATCACAATATCCATCCACCCTATCCTTAGGAACAAACACCAAGTTTATCAGGGACAGCAATATACCAGCTAAAGGAAATTTCTAAGACTCCCTTATAATTACTTTGGACAATGTATCTAAACTCTGGTCAATAATAAGTAACTGGAAGTATCATTTGATATTTCTGTGATGTCACATTAAAAGATATGGGCTGGCCTTTATTTTTCCTTTCCTCTTTCCTGGAATGTAGACTTAGCATTTGGAGCTCTACCAACCATACTGGATTAAAAAAACGACCTTTAGACAAGAATTCCAACCCAAAGATGGTGAAATAAGATAGCATCCTTAAGACCACGAAGCTCCCATACCAGCCGCAGACTGCCTAGCTCTAGATTGCTTTCACAAGGGAAAGAAATCTTGTTAAAGCCACTATTATTTTGAATTTCCTGATACATACACCCAAAGCTAATTCTAACTCATAAAATCAGTTTTAGCAAATCAAATCCCTATTATAATAGTTTATATGTATACTTCTGAAATTCAAAAAAGCACAAATCCAAATTACCTTCTACAAACCCAAAACAAAAATGTTACAATGCTATCAACTGATCTTGTCGGTTCAATAGTTCTAACATTAAAATTTACTTTGGGCTCACCTCTCTCCAGTTCCTCAGCATCATTACATAAACAGACTGTAAAAAGGAAAAGGAAAATAAGATAATCTTTAACACGCCTGTACCCGGCCCACATGTCATTTTAGAGCTCTTTAAGTAAAAACATTTAATATTACAGTAGGAAGTATTGATTGGAATTTACTAAATGGTCTTCAGGTATCCACAGTGAAGAGTAAATCACACACACACCAAAGGTCAGTAAAGTCTCCAGTCCAAGGAGGAGTTAATTCCATGGACAAGGGACAAAGAAGCCCAAGTTCACCACCTGTACTGACTTGGCAATATTTGGGTTGAATTTTAATAGTAAAGAAACATTTCTCCATTTTAATTTGAAAAATAATAAAAGCAGAGGAACAAATTGACATACAGAAAGTTCTAATTTCAATGATTATCTTCCAAGTTAAATGCCTCAACGCATTTTAACGTATACCCAGCTGATCTAAAGACCATCATAATTACATGACAAATACCAGGGGTGCTAGAAATATGTTTACATGCTTCAAGAGATGTTATCAATGTATTGCTTTTCAAGTTAACTGAATTATGGTAGCAATGTGTAGTCTGACATTCTGGATTATATTTCTACTATCACATCAGAAAAGTATACTACACATTCTTATTTTTTGGGCAGGACTGGGGGTTGAACACAGGACCTCGTGCTTGCATGCTTTGCAAGTGCTGGACCACTGAGCTGCATCCCCAGCCCATTTTTTTACTTTTTGAGACAGGGTCTCGCTAAGTTATGCAGACTACCTCTGGTCTCAAACTTGCAATCCTCCTGTCTTCACGTCCCAAGCTGCTGGGATTACAGGTGTGCGCCACTAAGGCCAGCTTATTACACATTCTTAAAACAGCAAAATGCAAAGTTTTCATCCCAAAGTGTAGCTTTTTGGTACTCTCTGTGTATATATCTAGGTATTTCCTGCTCATTAAAACAAATATTAAGGAAGTTTATGACAGCAAAACCCTGAATGAAGAAGATAAGCATGCTTACTCACATCTAAATAACAGTAAGAATACATCTAAAAGTAGAGGAAAGAAATTAACTTAAAATCTCAACTACATAACTATTAAAAATTTGGGATCAACGCTGATCAGTATTTACCTTGCCAAACACTCCCTTCTTTACCAGCAACCTCCTTCAGCCCCAACCATCCTGATGCACATAATGCCAAGTCACAATGTGAAAGGCTTACCTTTGTCCCCAAATAGAAGATCTGACCACCATAGCTACTAATGGATTGATAACAAGCCTTTTCTCCAACCAAAGCCTGTAAAATAAATAAATAAGTAAATAAATATGTAAATAAGGTAAAAATTATATGCACTAGAGGTTTCATTAAGTTTTAAAGAATGTTAACTACACAGACATTTTATGTTAACATGGCTTCATCACATGAATGGGGAAAAATGTCAACCAATTACCAGTCTGACAGTAGAAGTGACAGAAATGACAAAGTTCAAGAATTAATTTTCTACTTAAATAGCCTTTTTATCTTTGAGAATGTGTGGAAAAGGAGCCGGGCATGGTGGCGTACACCTATAATCCCAGCAGCTGGGGAGCCAGAGGCAGGAGATCACAAGTTCAAGACCAGAGGCAGTCTGTGTAATTTAGCGAAACCCTGTCTCAAAAAGTAAAAAAATTGGGCTGATGGTGCAGCTCAGTGGTCCAGCACTTGCAGAGCATGCAAGTGTGAGGCCCTGGGTTCAACCTCCAGTACCAAAAAAACAAAAACAAAAACAAAAAAAAAAGTGTGGAAAGAGACGAAACATGCCAACTTGTAAATCTAAAGGAAAACTGTTTATCCTGCATCTTATTGGAGTTGCTGCTCTGGCAAGGAACAGGGCGGACTGAAAACGGCACCTCCAAGTTCTCTGAAATAAATGTCAACATAAGACAAGAGGAAACAGGACAACAAAGCAGCACAGGATATGGGAGTCAGCACAGCCCAACCAAACAGAAAAGAAGCTCACTAACAAGTCTGAGTTGCAAACTCTGCCTCACCACTCACTGGGTATGACATTAAATAAATTTTTACCTTGTTGGGTTCTGGAAATTTCTCCATTTCTATTAATATTCTTATGCTTTGTTTGGGGAAACAGTTATATTATGTGGCTTCTTAGGGTTGTTTTTGGTTGTCTGTTTGTTTGTTTTTTGTGTGTGAGGCCAGGGATTGAATGCAAGGCTTCATATACTCTACTACTAAGCTGTACCCCTAGTCTCAATTAAGTTATTTTGAAATGGTGTGATTCCTCCTAATACTGCTATTAAGATTTGTTAGTGGGCCTGGGTGTAGTGGCACATGCCAGCAACTTGAGAATCCCAGCAACTTGAGAAACAGAGGCAAGAGGATTCCAAGTTCAAGGCCAGAAGCAGTCTGCATAATTTAGCAAGACCTTGTCTACAAAGGTTAAAAAAAAAAATGGACTAGGGGTGCAGCTTAGTGGTACATCACTTGCAAAACATGCAAGTATGAGGCCCTGTGTTCAACCCTCCGTACTGAAAAAAAAAAAAAAAAAAAAAAAAAGATCTGTTAATGGAGACCAGCACTCAGTCCTAACTCACTACGGCCAAGGTGTGATGCTGCTGAGGGCACAAACCAGTGACTACATGACGATGCTGTCCATTCTGGCTACTGTAACAAGCACTACGTACAGCCTGTGTAAGCACTGGATCAGGTTCCCTCAAACTCTTCCCTGTCCTGGGGCAGTTTCTTCATAGGCATCTGCTGACAGTGATCAGCTGAATACGCTACAGGGACTCTGACTGTACTCTCTCCTCAGTGCTCTGTCCCTCAAACTCAACCCACCTCTGGCTTCCTGCACTCTCAGCTCTGTCTCTGCAACTCAGAGTCCTCTGGGGTCTAACTGGATTCCTCCTCCAAGCCAGAGTCCAGGAGCTCAAAGGGCTAGAAGTGAGGGAAATCAGCACTTACATTATTTATTCCTGATTTGGGCAGGACTGCTGTCCATCATTACTGATGTACTGAGTGTATTGAGAAGCACTGTTTCTATTTTTTCCCAATTATTATTATTATTGGTTATTTTAGGTAGGATAGTAAATCCAATTCTCTATTACCCATCTTAGCTAAAAGTATAAGTTCAAAGTCTAATATCTTTAACAACCACTCAACCACAATAAAATACCTAATATTGGGAGAGTAATTACTATTATTTTAGGAAATTTTGTTGCCCTACCATTTCTTAACCTGGATTTTCTTGGTTTTAAATTGTGGGGCTAGAACACCCTTTCATAATATCTTATGCTCTAAAGTTATAATTATGAGACACTACAGATCATGCTGCAGCCAGGCACGTCTAATCTTTTTACTTCCCTATGCTATACAGAGTAAGAGGAACTATCTTGGGCCACATATAAATTATATAATCACTTAGTGCATACACTTAGTAAGGGCATCATGAAGAAAATAAACACTAAAACACATGATGTTACATCGTTTTGTGGGGTTGCATTATTGGAGGTCATGGGCCATATGTGGCCTGTGGGCCACAGGTTGGACATGTCAGCTGCACTCATAAAATGTCATTTCTGTAGCTTAGGGCAGTGGTGCATGCCTGTCATCCCAGCAACTCGGGAGGCGGAGGCAGGAAGATCGCAAGTTCAAGAAGAGAGGAAGCCTGTGTAACTTACTGAGACCCTGAGGTGTCAAAATAAAAAGTAAAAAGTGGGTCAGGGGTGCAGCTCAGTGGTACAGCACTTGCAAAGCATGCAAGCGCGAGGCCCTGTGTTCAACTCCCCAGCACTGCAAAAATTAATTAATTAATTTTAAAAATATATATCATTTCTATTTTTTTCAAGAAATTACCCAGAGATATCTTACAATAGTCTACTTTTCCTACTTAAAGATTAATGGTTTAGGAAACTTGAGATCAGAGGTGTTTAACAATAACCTACCTATATAAAGCATTTAAGACCTTTATTGTGGTATTAAATGCCTATTGTGCCTACAATACAGTGAAGTTAATCCTGAGATCATAACTTTTGTCTGTGTCTTCTGGCCTCTAGGATTCCCCCTGTCTCCCACCCATTGCCTGTTTCTAAGGAGTTGCCCTCTCTCAAACCATCTTTGCCTTTCAATGCCTAGAGCTTCCATGCCTGGTCAAGCCTCTACCACATCACCCAAATATTTCCAGGTCTCCTAGGCAACCTATCTCTAACTAGTTAGCCCTTAAATCTGCCAGGCTATTGCCACCAGTTAAACTTCCTAAGATATTCTGATTTTACAAGTTCTCTTTCATGAATTTTCAATTTCACTTTTTTTTTTTGTACGAAAGTTAAAACTCCTTTGTTGTTGTTGTTAGGTGCCGTCAAGTCAGTATCCGACTCATAGCGACCCTCGTAGGGTTTTCAATGGCGACTGTTTCGGGATTGCCTTGGGAGTGGATTGCCAGGCCCTTCTCCCATTTTTGTGGTGCTGGGAATCGAACTCGAGACCTCAGAGACTGGAGTGTAGCGCTCTACCAACTGAGCTAAATCCCAGCCCCAAAACTCCTTGGTATTAGGTTAACTTAGTCAATTTCTAAAGAGAGGATAAGAAGAATTATCATTTGGGCTGATATGCCTAAATACTTACAAGTGCACTCAACCTACTTCAACCTAGTGTTAAAACAGAAAAGCTCCCCAATTCCTACTTCTGAAACAAAATGACAACCACAGAATACCAGGTGTCCTCAAGCAATAATACCCAGACAATGGATGAGCCTCACCAGTGCCTGGCTGACGTTGCCCCCAGTGGCGAGGGACTTGAAGTGGCTGCTGTTATAGACCAGCTGAACTTCCGAGATCTCCACAGTTTCCAACTCCTCTTGCGTCTGCCGATCGATCACATGCAACTTCTCTACACTGTCCAGCAGCACGACTGTGCGTGAGTTTATCCACTGCGGTTCAAGCACACAACAAAGTACACTGAGGTCCAGCCCACATCAACATTCAAAATAGCAAGAAAGTTTGGCCAATCCATTAAGTTACTGAGGATACTGTCAGTTCAATAACTTACGTGGTAACACCATCCCAGCAAGCCCTACTCAGTGGCAGCCCAGAGAAAACAGAATATTGGGTCTTAAGTGTTAAATTGATATTCTGATAGTGTGAGTGATGACTAAGAGCTGTAATAGATTACAATACATATGGATTTTTACAAGATATTTTTAAAAGTATATTGGCACAAATGACCTTAACACCATAACAAACTTCACATTTCTACTTTTTGTACTGATGAAACAAACAGTAAATTAAACCTCACAAGCCTACATGGTCAAAGGAAGATTGTTAGCACTGAAGCAATATGTATTTTAAAACAGAAGCTATTTGAAAAATATATTTCCTTCCAAACTTCTCTAAAAAGTATGGGAGAGTTGTCTTTCAATTAATTGTATCATCCAAATTTTCTTTAATAAGTACTATTATAGTTTTTAAATTACTAACTTAATAATTTTAAATAGCTTCTTAATGGCATCATTTTGACAAATTTTTTGGGTTAGATATGAAATAATTATTATATAAGTTTTTTGTTTGTTCTTAGAATAAGAATCCTGGGGGCTAGGGATATAGTTCAGTGGTGGAATGCTTGCCTAGAATATCAATCTTTCTCCAAAAAAATAAATGAACTCTTAAAATCTGGTCAGTCAGAATTCAAGAGTATCCAAACCAAAGTGATTCCTTTGCAGTTTCTCTGATATTCATGTTGGTTTACTTGTATGATCTATCCCATGTTATCAGAAACTACTTGCAAAACAGCACATCAAAAATAACCAAACTGAAAATGGACTTTAACATATGCTAAAATTATATGCTAATCTGGAATGTCTGGGACCAGAAGTGTGTCAGATGTTGGACTTCTTGGGATTTTGAAATATTTGGATATGTATGATGAGATAGCTTGGGAGAGAGACCCAAATCTAAACATAAAATACATTTATGTCTCGTATACACTCAGCCCGAAGGCAGTTTTAAATAGCATTTTCAGTGCACCTGCACTCTGACTACAACTCACTACATGATTTCAGGTGTGGAATTTTTGTGGCATCATGTTGGTGCCAAAAAACTTGGACTTTGAAGCATTTTAGTTTTTGGATTTTCAGATTAGAGATGCTCAATGTGTACTTCTAAATCAATAGTCCAGGAGTTAGTTTAAAAATGCACTGTGGGCCAGGGGCAGTGGTATACACCTGTGGTCCCAGCATCTAGGAGGCTGAGGCAGAACTGCCTGACCCCAGGGCTTGCAGGCCAGCCTGGGCAACATAGCAAGGCACCATCCCAAAAATTCAACATGCAAGTAAATTAATAAGTCATCTATTATAAAGAAAATATTTGACTATATCATCAATATTCTGAAAAATTATATATTGTCAAGTTGAAGGAAAAAAACCAAACTTTTTAGTCTTTTTACTGGAAGAGTGAGTCATTACTTTATATTTGGGGTTGCCTATGTTCAATGTATACAAATATTTCACTGGATACCAGATATAAATGTGCTAAAACCAACAACGATAGAAATCCAGAAATATATAATTTTACTATTTCCAAAATTAACACCCTAATTGAAAAAGAAAATAATTGATATACAAAGAAATCTCTTCCTTAAAACCAAGGTGCCCTCAAGACTGAGATATAAGGTAGAAAGAAAACTCAGCAAACTTTATATGCACAAGAAAAGAAAAGGTAACACAAGCTCCTGAACCCTTTAGAATAAGCTCAGAAGTATAAAATTGTGTTTATACAGAAAGCAGGACAATGATCCTGAAGAAATCCACCTAAATTCTTCTGAACCCAAACTCCTCTGAGCTCATCAAGACATCAAAGAAAATTTCTAGTCATACATGGTGGTTCACGTCTGTAATTCTAGTGACTTAGGGGGCAGAGGCAAGAGGATCATGAGTTTGAGGTCAGAGGCAGCCTGCATAACTTAGTGAGATCCTGACTCAAGATAAAACAGACTGGGCTAGGGGTGAAGCCCAGTGACAGAGCACCTGCAAAGTATGTGTGAAACCCCAGGTTCAACCCGCAGGTACAAAGAAAGAGAAAGAGAAAGAGAAGGGAAGGGAAAGTAAAGGAAGGGAAGGGAAGGGAAAGTAAAGGAAGGGAAGGGAAGGGAAGGGAGAAGAGAAAGAGAAAGACAAAGAGAAAAGAAGAGAAAAGAAGGGAAGGGAAAGGAAGGAAGAAGAGAGAGAAAGACAGAGAGAGAATGAAAGTAATAAAGGAAAAAGCCAGGCATGGTGGCCCACACCTGTAATCCCAGCGGTGTGGGAGGCGGAGGCAGGAGGATCGCAAGTTCGAGACCAGAGGCAGTCTGCGTAAGTTAGTGAGACCCTGTTTCAAAAAGTGAAAAAATGGGCTGGGGGTGCAGCTCAGTGGTCCACCATTTGCAGAGCATGCAAGCACGAGGCCCTGGGTTCAACCCACAGTACCGCAAAAAAAAAAAAATAAATAATAATAATAATAATAATAATAATAATAAAGGAAGGAAGGAAGAAAGGAAGGACAGACGAATCAACTTTTTCTAATCCTGCCAGTGCTCAGCAGGACATCAGCTTGAAAGGCAATAATTACGTAGCATCATATCAAACTCAGATTTTATTCAATATAAGAAGTATTTCACTTTTGTGTATATGTACATGATGCTAAAGGTCATAGTTCATGCATGGCAGAAATTCTGGTAGTTTTAATACACTATGAATTCAGAAAAATTGCATAAAATAAATGGGGAAAATTAATTTGAATAATGGTGCTAGTGTTTAGCTCAGGTGGTACAGTGCTGCTCTGTACTCTCTGAGCCCCTGGGTTTGATCCCCAGCACAGCAAAAATGGGAGAAGAACATGGCAAGCCCACTCCCGAATCACCCACTGAAAACCCTATGAACAGCAGAGAAGCACTGACATAGTGCCGGGGATGGCACAGTGACAAGGCTGTTTTGTTCTGTTGTACACAGGGTTGCTATGTGTCGGACCCGACTTGACTGCATCTAACAAAACAAATTTGAATACTCACAGTAAAGTTGATGAGATCATAGTATAGGTGAAGGTGCTTTTGCTTAGTAACATGTATTGCTCCAGACTCATCTCTCTTAACCTGAGGAAACAAAAACAACCTAAATGTCAGCTATTGTTTGATGGACTTTTAAAAATATTTGATTACATTCTACCTAGAGTACGATTCTCACTAAGTGTGAATAAGCAAAAAATACAGAAAAACTATTATATAAATGAAAAAATATTTGATCCACGATCTGTACCAAAATCCAAGGCATATATGGCTACTGGTCTAGACATCAGTATTAGCAAATGTGGTAATATAATTTTCACTCTGTCATAACTCAAAACAACCTAACTCCATCATATCAATAAAAATATTGAGCCATAGCCCTGTGGCATCCCATCTCCTCAGATCTCAGAAGCTAAGCAGGCTCAGGCCTGGTTAGTACTTGGATGGGAGAACACCTGGAAACACCACGTGCTGTAGGCTTGGGAGAAGGACCTGGCAACCCACTCCCAAAAATCAATCTGCCATTGAAAACCCTATGAACAGCAGAGAAGCACTGACAATAGTGTTTCGCCTCTTGTATGTAGGGTCGCTATGAGTCAGATACCAACTTGATGGCACCTAACAACAACAGCAAGGTATGAAATGGGATCAGTGACAAGATACAACGGTGCCAAACAAAAGTTCTTTAAAAACTACAAAGCTACTAAGGAGGCTAAGAGAGGAGGAGAAAGAAGAAGAGAAGGAAATGGAGGAGGACGATGAAGAGGAAGCAGAAGAGAAAGGAAAAAAAGGAAGAAGCAGCAGCTGCTACTGCTACAGCTATAGTGACAAAACTTCTCTGAACTATACTGTTATAGTTTACACAGCCCAAAATTTCCAAAAACTCTCCTGTATCAATATCTTATTTATGCATGTGTACATAAACTTTCTATAATCCTCAACCATCACTGTAATTTGCTTTCTCCACTTCTGCTCCAAGAAAACAGAACGCTGAAGAAGAAAGATAAAGCACAAGATACATCTGGTCACCTGATATTCATGACATTAGTTCAACCTGTATTTTCTTTCACACTCCCTGAAATAGTTCTAGATATCTTTCTGTCTCAACTCCTATTTGCCCGCTAGTCCCATCACTTATAGTGCTGATCTCACTCGACACCTTAACAAAAATCTGAGGTACTTAATGTGGGCCCTTCATGTAGCGCCATCTTTACTCACTAAATCACCACCCCACAGGAAAGCATGCTCTGGCAACATGAACACGGGATTCAGACCATGTGTTGAAGCGTAAGTCCCACTATTATAAGCTGCGTGGCAAAGGGCAATCACTTATTCTTTCTCAGTTTCCACATTTTAAAATGAAAATAAGACAGTACCAAATTGTTTTATATGCTGCATATGTTTAAAGTGTTTCATAAACTGGAAAATCAATGCCAGCATTACTTATTCCCCTAAGACTTCCTAAAGTTCTTGAAGAAAATCATTCCGTCCATATAAATTCCAGGTCCTGCCCCCTCCCTCCCTGTTTAATGTTGCCCCTCCCTTGCTGGCATATTCAATCATACCTTTTAAAGGGCCTTTTTCCTTTTGCCATCCAACATGTTTCTGACTTCTCTATTTTCAAATAAAAAATAAAAACAAAACACCACCACCATAACAAGAACCTTTCTTTGATTTAGTCCTTCCTCACACAAGCAAGCACTATGATTGTGTAAGATTGCTGTTCTAGAGACCATTTCTTTAACTAGGCTCTACAATCTAGCTTCTACTCTCATCCCCTGAGAATTACTTATCTGAAAAAATTCTAATAAACCACTTATTGCTATGTTCAGGGGTCTTCTCTTCCTTGATCTTCTGGCATCTGCATTACCCTGGAACTGGTGCTATCCCAAAATGTTCCTTGTCTTCTGTGTGATGTCAGACTGCCCCGTTCCCCACCTCCTCTCTTTGGCTTTATGGGAACTACCTTGTCCTGTTTCTTTTCGTTGTTTTCTCCCTTACATGGGCATCCACCAAGGCCATGTGCTACAGTTTGGATCAGTGTCCTCCAAAGCCCATGTGTAAAAGGCTTAGTTGCTAGCCTGTAACATATTGGGAGATGGTGGAATCTTTAAGTGGTGGGCTACTGTGAGGAAGTTAGGTCACTGAAGGCGTGCCCTTGAAAGGGATATGGGAACCCCATCCCCTTCCTCTCTTTCTGCTTCCCAACCACCATGAGGTCGGAAATTTAGCTCCACTGTGACAAACTGCCTTGCCACAGGCCCAAAAGCCCTGGGACAATCCAACCATGGACTGAAACCTTACAAACTGTGGCCAAAAAAGACTTGTCCTCTTGATGGTTATCTTAGGAATTTTATTCAGTAACAGAATGCAGACTACCACATATGCTCTGGCTTTTGATTCTCAGAGCTTCAACCACCCTCCCTATCCTGAAATTCTCATCTGCACTTTAGACCTGTTCTGCTCACAGGACATCCCTCAATACAACACTTGAGACTACCTTAACATCTGACTCAATGCACTGAAATCCTTCCTGAGCATTTTCTAACCAAACACTCTCCTATGAATATCTCTTGATTCTAAAATGCAGATACATAAACCAGGCACCATGACCTACACCTCTAATCCCACCAATCCCAGCGGCCTGGGAGGCTGAGGCAGGAGGATTGTGAGTTCGAGGCCAGAGGCAGTCTGTGTAACTTAGTGAAGCCCTGTCTCAAAATAAAATAGGGGCTGAGGGTGTAGCTCAGTGGCACAGCACTTAGCTAACACGCACAAGGCCCTGGGTTTAATCCTCCAGTACCAGAAGGAAGGAAAGAATAAAGAAAGGGAGGAAGGAAGGGAGGAAGGAACAAAGGAACGAAAGGATGAAGAAAAAAATTAAAAATAACAAAATGTAGACATGTAGCCAGGCGTGGTGACACACACGTATAATCCCAGCACTTGAGAGACTGAGGCAGGAAAACTGAGTTTGAGGCCAGCTTAGGCTATATAGTAAGACCCTTTCTCAAAATACCAAAATTAAAATGCAGACATATGATGCTTCACTCATGTCTTTTAGTCCCTAGATCCAGAATGATGAGAAGTCTAGGCTTTCCTTCCAAGTATCAGCCTTTAACTCACTACAACCAACTATCTTTGTTAAAGCATCTCACACCTACTTTTTATTATGAAAGCCAAACCTTTAATTTCCCTCTTAACTTCTATAATCTGTTCTTTTTGCTACTTCCAAACTGCTTTCTTAAAATATGGCTTTAATCACATCGTTATCACTTTAGTCACTGAAGAACCTGTGATGGCTCCTCATTACCAACCTAGGCCATTCATTATATAATCTAGATCAGTTTGGCAAACTTCTCTGTAAAGGTCCATCCATTAAACACATTAGACAATGTAGATCTTACAGTTTTTGTCACATTTACTCAACTCCACTAGTCATAAGAAAGCAATCACAAATAATAAGCAAATGAATGGGTTATGAATGTGCTCCACTAAAAACTTATTTACAAAACAGCTGGCTAGCCAGATCTGGCCCACAGGTCACAATCTGCCAACGCTTAATCCAGACCCACCCCATACATGCAATTTTATATTCTACCATAGGTTTCTGCCTGTCATTAACTCTATAAGTATTTATTAAGCCTCCACTATATACAGATGCTGTCCTAGTGCCTGGAAACACAGCACCACAGGTGGTCTCTGGACTCATGGCGCTTTCAGTCTCACAGGAAAAAAAAACAGTGGACAAGTAATTTAAAAAGTGCTAAGTGTTACCAAAGGAAAAAGTCTTACTGGAGCACATGACAGGGTGCAATGACTTGGTTCAGAAGGTGAGGCAAGACATATTAATGATGAGCTAAGACAAAATGGGAGTGAGCACAGAATTTTCCCGGCAGAGGTGACAACGTAAGAAAGGGTACTCAGGCCAGAGACTAGCTGTGAAGGGCCACAGAAAGTGGGCTATAGAAATGTTTGTGGTGGGAGAGTCAACAAGGGAGAAAGTCAAGAGATTCTAGAGGCAGAATCAGCAGGATGTGGTGGCAGAGCACATTTAAACAGACAAAGGTAACTGAAAAGCAAATTCTCGATTTCTGGCTGGCAGAACACAGTGGACAACAGGACAGTCACTTCACTGAGCAAGGAACCCGAGATAAGACTACACAGCACATGCTGCTCTGTAATGTCAGTTCATCGACTTTCTCTTAGATCCTCACAAAGCCTTCCAGGCCTCTCTAGAGCCTTCTCGGCTCCCTATATTCTAACTCATGTCAACTTCTAACTCTTATCATGTTGTTCAATGCTTGAGCTCTTTTCTCTAATAGTAACAGATACTGGTTTTGCCTTTCAAACAGTATTATATGCTGAGTGAAAAAAGAAATTATGTTTCATACTTGCATCATCTGCCCATGTGTAGAGAACAGTAGATATTCAGTGATACCCTCCAACAAGAAATACACAGACATGTGCAGATACCGCTAATACAGATGTGTTCACAATCATATGTTCATACATATCAACACACCATTAACTATTCATCAGCCAAAGGAGATGGAACTGAGAAATAAACCATGAAGGCTGACAGAACTACGAATGTTCAGGTTTTTATCCATGCTAACCATTAAAGCTTTAAATAAAAACATTAAACCCTTTCTTTCTCTAAAGACTTACAACAGTAAAATAGATTTCTCTGATACAATACTAAATTACCACTAACTCAGAAAGAAATTTATGACACAAGATGTTGTAATAGACCTACTATCACTTACCAGTAGAAAATGAACAACGTCTCCTCTGCAGAAGGCAAGCACAGGATTCACATAGTTATGCACTGCCACAAAGTGCCAGGCCAGCAGTGGAACACTGGAAGGATCCATCTAAGTGAGGAGTAGGGAGGGGGAAACAACTCATCACAATTAACAGACAAAAGGACAAAGTAAAAATTCTGTTTAAAAGCTGCATCTGACTAATGCTCCTTGATAAAATCTTTCCCAGTTTCTCACAAAAATTCCAACAAAACAGGGACTAACTGGGAAGTGTCATGAGCAAACATCCTGGGTTGACAGTCATGTTCTATATCTTGATAGGGGTTTGGGTTACAAAAGTATATGCATTTGTCAAAGTTAGGCAAATGTATACTCAAGATTTGTACATTCATTGCACATAAATTTTACACCAAAGGAAAAACTTAAATATTAAATATTAAAGTCTAGCTTATATGCATGCTGAATAGCTAAGGTAAAGAATGTTGGTTTCTGTAATTTACTTTCAAATCCATAAAAAACTTAAATAGTTTGGTGGGTAAACAGATGGCTAAACAAATAAGTATATAATAAAGAGAGCAGAGTAAAATAGTTATGACAGAATTTCTATGACAGAAATACAGATATTTAAAGAAAGATCCTTTTGAGCCAGGCGCAGTGGCGCATGCCTGTAATCCCAGCAACTCAGGAGGCAGAGGCAGGAGGATCGCAAGTTCAAGACCAGAGGAAATCTGCATAATTTATCAAGACCCTGTCTCAAAAAGTGAAAAACACGGGCTGAGGGTACAGCTCAGTGGTACAGTACTTGCAAAGGACGCAAGCACGAGGCCCTGGGTTCAAACTCCAGTACAAAAAAAAAAAAAAAGAAAGAAAGAAAGAAAAAGAAAGATCCTGTCAACTTCTCTAATTGTTTGAAATGTTCACAATAGAATGTTGGGGGAAAATTCCAATAAAACATACAAAAAGATGCAAACAAATACCTTCATGATAAAAACCCCAATTAGCCAATGAAGTTAACCCAAGAAATGCTGATGGCAATCTAAGCCAGCTTTGCCATCTGAAAGGATCTGAAAGGACAGACCTATTTCTGGTGTCCAGAGATACACAGGGTACCAATAAGGAGACAGGAATGATCTCCCTCAGGGCAGGGGCTGCTGCTTTCTGAACCATCCAGAGTTCCTTACCATCCCTCCTCATGCATCCCATCGGCATCTCTCCTCACACATACATTAGAGGAAACAACTCTTGGAAAACACCAAGCAGGAAAGAAAGGGGAAGAAGGGGTATGAATAATATATTGTCCCTCAGTATCTGGGGGGATTCATTCCATGGCACCCTCCCTTAGATGCCAAAATCCATAATGCTCCAATCCCTTATATAGTGGCATAATCTTTGCATATAAACTATGCACATCCTCCCACACTTTAGATCTTCTCTAGATTACTTAGAATATTGAATACCATGTAAATGCTTTGTAAATGGGTGTTATACTGTATCATTCAGGGAATAATGAAAAGGAAAAGTATCTATATATGTTCAGCACTGATGTAACTTTTCCTGAATATTCTTGATATGTAGCTGGCTGAATCTGTGACTGTAAAACTCATAAATATACAGTGCCAACTACACCTTCTGGAAAATATCATCTTCTAAAGTAACACATCAGAGGCACAAGCCATGGAAAGCATAGGTAGTAGCAATTTATATTGGGTATTACAGAGGGGTATAGTATTTCAGTGTCAAAGCATCAATGAGCACACTCCTGCCTCGGCACAACTAGGTACTAGCAGTTTATACTGGGTATTACAGAGGGGTATAGTATTTCAGTGTCAAAGCATCAATGAACACACTCCTGCCTCGGCACAACTACCACATCAAAACAAGTATCTTTGAAACATGGAAAATTGAGGCTGGGATGCAATATATCAACTTATCCTCCAGCTTTAAATCCAACAAGAGCTAGGAACTCCCATGCATGACATCAGGTGACTCAAATTCAGGCTAAAACCAAAAACCAATTACATGCTGTTTATAAGAGAAAAGCTTCAAATAAAGAAACAGAAGCAGAGGATCTCAAGTCCCAGGACAACGTGTTAGCCAACAGCTTGTCCTTTGATCACCTTAAAGTGAGTCCAAACAATGATTTTTGGAGCACTAGCCTCCATGCTGCCTAGATTTCTGACAATCTCATACAATTCACTGTTTACAAGGCACTTCCTCCACCCTCCTGACACAGTCCTTCCTTTTGCCAACAAGATGAAGAAGCATACTCACCCGTCCATATGGAAAAGTCATCCACACTTTCAATGACGGTTTCAATCCAATGACCAGTATCTTTAGGAAAAAAATATTATTTTCAATATTTATCTTATAATTTTCAAATTGGCTATCTTCAAAGCCTCTAAAAGTTAAGTTTCATCCTCTAAACACATCTACCTTTGTTAAGGATGCCATGGCCAATAATGAAAACTGTGTGATGGGATGATCTTTCAATTCAGGTTTGGAATGTAGAGGCTCAATACAGCAAACCTCACCCTTGGAACCACTGAACAGACATCTAGATTCACAAGTTCTCACTCCCATCACTCTCCTGGAAATGTAAACAAACAATTCAGAATCAACTTAGCCATGATCCAAGCTTGGCCTACGACAAAAGCCTCCTCTCTCTTACTCTTGCCCCCAACAATCTAAGCTCCAGGTGACTGTAGCATGATTTTTTGACTGTATGGGTTAGACCTATCAGGCTTCTGCTAAAAACACTCCACTGGTTTGCCTCTGTACATAAACTAAGATCCAAAGTCTTCACTCCTGTCTCACAGCTCCTACCTTCACTCCTTTCCTACTAGTGTCCTTCCTGACAAAGGCAGGCTCCAGCTGCACATGGCTTCTTTGCATTCTCCAGGAGGGCCAAGCCTGTGCCCACCTCAAAGCCTGAGTGTCTGAATGCTCATCTGCCTGCAACACCTTCTCTAAATCTTTGCATTTGTTGGCCAGCTCTTCATTCAGCTCTTTTCCAAATGTTCCCTTCCACAGAGCCCTTCCTGAGTTCTCTATGATGGAGTAAGGGTCTTCTCTGGGTCACAGCTGTAATCTGGTGTCTAGATAAATGCCCACACATACAAGATACCCAATAAACATTAGCAAAATAAATGAATAGTATTTTTTTCAGCAATTACTTTTTGCTCAGCATTTTAGAAGCTATGAGAAATGTAAGAAATAAAGAAAGGCATTAGCATAAAAGAACTTGTGGAAACACAGTACACTTTGTATACCATGTTTTACATTTTTTAAACCCTCAGCTTCATAAATAATCTTCTGTGCATTTAGACAGTCTTTGCTTTTACTTAAAGAGTAAACAAGGCAATTCTAAGGCAATAAAACCCTTTTTACACCTGGCCATTTTGGTTACAATCAAGTGGGCATGGGGCCTAAACCAAAATTAGTGAGCTACTCCAGAATAGTGGTTCCCAAGCCTGACAGCACACAAGAATCCCCTGGGGAGCAGAAGTCAAGAATCCCAACTCAGACCTACTGAAATAAAATCATGGGAGACCAGGCCTGCAATTCCACATGTTCTATATGCCTCCCCAGGTAACTATAATAACACACAGCCATAACCTATTTTCAATCACATGGACTTTCCAGACCTCTTCATGTTCAATTTCAAATCATTAAACAGAGCTAGTCTTCTCATTTGTCAACGAATGTCCATTAGTCTCTTACTTAAATGTCAATTCAAAAACAGAGCCTCCGCTGTCATTGCAAATTGCAAGAGTTGGATCATCTGTGAACTAAGCAGAGAAGGAATTTATTTTCTTATAGATTTTTAAACAACCGTTCAAGTGTTAAGTAGATAAGGGGGAAAAAATTACAAATTTTGAAAATCTACAACATACACATTTAGCATTTTAAATAACCCAAACTAGATTTAGCTCATCACTTTAAACACACAAAAAAATTAGCCTTATCTAAGACAAAAGTGGCTCCAAATCATTTTCATTAGGACAAAAGACAACGACAAATGATGGCTGATGAAAATCTTGAAGTTCTCTACTTGGGTTATTACATCAAAGTTTCCTAACTTACCATTAAATGAATTGGATTGTTTGGATATATTTGCAGTTACTCAAGTTTCAAGAATAAAGACACAATAAAAAACACTTGGTATCTCTGAGAAATAAATTTATCTGAATAAGCTTTTTGATTAACTATTAACTAAATAGTTAATCCACTACCTTAACTTTTTCTGTAACTCTTCCTAAAATATACTACCTTCTGAATTTTCTCCTGCAAAGCATACTTCTATTATTATTACCTAACTTGGAAAATTCAAGAGTAACGAACAGTGTTCACAATGACACAGTCTTAAGGTCCTACGAAGTATGGTTAATGGAACTGGACACAAAATGAAATAATATAACTTATATCATTTATAGTGACTAGCCCCTTAAAGCCCAAAGGTTGGTGAGCCATCCTAAATGACATGTCTTTTCATTTGGGAATGCTGAGAAACAGGTGACAAAATTCTTCCTCAACCCCAGCACAGGCACAGTAAAGGAGTCCTCTATCTTTGCTCTCAAAGCCTAGATGTTGTTAGGTGCCGTCGAGTTGAGTCCGACTCATAGTGACCCTGTGTACAGCGGAATGAAACACTCCCTGATTCTGTGCCAGTCACATCATCTTATTTATGTTTAAGCCCATTGTTGCAGACATTGTGTCAACCCATCTGGTGGGGGGTTTTCCTTTTTTTTGTTGACCTGTCACTCTTCCAAACATGATATCCTTCTCCAGGAATTGGTCCCTCCTAAATACATGTCCAAAATACATAAGACGCAGTCTAGCCATCCTTGCTTCCAAGGAGCACTCTGGTTGCACTTCTTCTAGGACAGATTTGTTGGTTCTTTTGGCAGTCCATGGTATATTCAATAATTGTCTCTAGCACCATAATTCAAAAGCATCAATTCTTCTCCTGCCTCCCTTGTTCAATGTCCAGCTTTTACAACTACATGATGAGACTGAAAATACCATGGCATGAATCAGGCACACCTTCATCTTCAATGTGACAACTTTACTTTTCAACACCTTAAAGAGGTCTTTTGCCACAGCTTCTCCCAGAGCAATGCATCTTTTGATTTCTTGACTGCTGCTTCCATGGGTTTTGATTGTGGAACCAAAGCCTAGCTGACCAGTTGTCAAAGCATGTATCCATGGGTGTGCATGAGATGGTCCATGGAGCACAGGAAAAGCAAGAGAACTCACAGTGCTGTTTCATTTTCTACTTGTGTATGAACGCTGTAACATGCTTT
The DNA here is from genome assembly GCA_007922755.1 of Pedetes capensis. Lineage (NCBI taxonomy): Eukaryota > Metazoa > Chordata > Mammalia > Rodentia > Pedetidae > Pedetes > Pedetes capensis. Next base: position 36,138 of record VMDO01013457.1, read on the forward strand.
AAATTAGTACAGGAGTACATTTTTGTGGTCACATGCACACACATACATACATACATACAGTATGCAAGCCCAAGTTATTATTAATGGGGTATGGGGTTAAGTCTGGGTAAGAATGAATAAGAATGCTGAAGTGCAAGTGGCTATTTTCAACCCAAGACTTCATGTATGTCTCCTTTTCCAATGTCAGTGTCTGCACACACCACCTTTGTCACCCTTCCCAACACAATGACTCCTGCCATTGTGCTTTTAATCTCACCTACATCCTTCTCCTTTACCTCTGCCTTTATTTCTACTGCTTCTTATTGTTTTTCCCAATAATTTCATTTTTTTCTGCAAATGGATTGGCCATTTATTTATAAACACAATTAACAACTTACTCTTTCAATTAAACACTTCTTGAGCAGTTACTACGGGTAAAATGCAGAATAAAATGACAGATTCTAACTTCAAAGATCTTTATTAAGAGGCAAGACATACACAAACAACTAACATGTTAGAAGTGGGCACATGCCATATGAAAAGAAGTCAAGATAAATCATCACCATGTACCCAAAGAGGAGAAATTCTCTCAACTTTTACTTGTCTTGGTTGCTTTCATTGTTACTAAATGGTTCAACGCTGCTTTGTCACAAAAGATGTTTTTGTAACTAACCTAGATGCAGACATATAAACTCCAGATGCTATAGACTTTAAAAAGCATGTGTGTGGATAAGAAAGCTCCGCATAGCTAAGCAACAAAATATGTACATGATTAAAACCTAGAAGATCTGATTTTAGACTTCCCTAGTTAGAATCCTTTACCTTTTATGCTTCAGAACATGGGCTTGCCAGCAAGCAAGAACTAAGGTTCACACGCACTAATAAAGGACTTAAGTCAGTTTATGTTTTTCAGGCCTGGAAGGAGAAAATCAACACTAGAATTTTAATGCTTTTCCTTTACAGGCCTGAAAGAAATAAACCAATAGTTTGATTTCTAAACATAATCCAAACTCTGGTTCTTTCACAATTGGTGGCATAAACCTCATGGAACTCCCCCAAACGGGTGACAGAACACACCACACAGCAATAAAATCTCGGCCGACTAAACAAGGTGAAAAGACCTTTTAAAATCTCATATGAGTTTTCAGCAGGGTGCTGCCTGCCTTTGTTGCCAACCTCTCCTCTGGGATCACATCAATTTACCCTTTTTGCTGCTATAGCTATTAGACTTTGATACAATCTGAAGCTGAACACTTCCATACCAGCCCATCTCTGGTTTTAACTTGAGAAAACATATTGTTGATCTCTTCAAATAATGTTCAGCTTCATGTTAAATACATTTTGGGGACTTTTGATTATCAATATCGATAAATTTACTTTAAAGTGAATAAAAAGGCACAGCAATGATGAGTAGCAAAAGAAAACAAAGATATTACCTTGATATGCAGTATCGCTGTTCCTGGAGGATGCGCATCTGTTATTGATCTGAGAAGTTTTCCACTGGCCAAATCCCACATGGTGATCTATAAGACAACTAAGTGCTTTAAAAACAAATTTATTGCTCTTTTTTGGACTTAAGCATCCTGCCTTCTGGCTGAAATCATCTATTCTTTGTCTATAAACATTGCAGGCAAAGAACCATAAAGTTAAAACAAACCTAAAGGTTGAAGCTCTGTTAAAGTTGGAGCTTTTATTCCATCTTCATCTATCCCTCATCCTGACCAATCCACTTAACCTTTTAGATTTTAAATGATGTTCTTATATTGAGAAGTAAAAAAGATTTCTCTGATAAGTCAATCTGTATAGCACTGGTAAAAGTTATATGAAAGACTTAGTGCCAAACCATGTAGTGATGCAAAAATCAGAAGATGGGAAAAATCATAACCTACTACTGGTTCAGAAGTAGAACGAAAGAAATGCCCAAACAGTTATCCAGAAGCAGCAATGAGAATAGAGAAAGCAAAATACAATGCATCCAAAAAGCAGTCACAACTGTGTACTACTGCCATAAGGAGATACATTTTATATCACATCCTGTTTGGTTTATGCAAGCTATTTATTAAAAGACACATGAATTAGAATATAAAAATTATGGACTCTAGCTCAGTCAATAATTATTTAAAAGTCTGAACGAAAGACTCATCAATCTCAGATCAGCTCTTTAGATATATTACTTTGTAATACACATTTTGGTTTTCAAAATGATGATTTAAGGATATTACCAGTTTTTAAAAATTGATTTTAACATTATCTTGTAGATGAAAGAAATTTTGCATCTAACCTGTCCTTTAGCAAAGCCACAAAGAAGTCTTGAACAGTCGTTGTTGATGCTGAGGGCAGAGATGGCTCCATACTGACCTCCAACACTAGTGCTACCCAGGCAGAGCCGCAAAGCTTGATTCTGATCTAAAGAAAGCCATTTGTAATGGCAAGTGAAAGACGTGAAAAAAAGTGAATGTAGTATAGGCATGTTTTCAAAGACTTTGGAAGTGGCAAGAATCAAAATAAGCACATGAAGTTATACTCACTTTAAAAATATACTTACTGAGCATCTACTAGAAGCTAGGCATTGAATTAGGTACTAAGAACACAGGAAAAATAACTATGAGAAAGCACAATGCAAAGCTTGCTAATGATAAGTCAAAAATCCCATCTCTTTAAACAAACTCTCAGCTGCATCATCCTAGAATTGTATTTCTTGCCATTTTCAAGATGCTAGTTACAGGGAATATCATCTTCTTTTAAAATACCTTTAAAACTTCAAAATCAAAATGTACTCATTTAGAACCTGGAGCTTTCTCTACTCCCCCAGCACCTGTGTGTGCCCCCTTAACTACTGACAGCTAGTTTGGGGATATGTCTTACCACCCCTATGAGACTATGATCTCTCTGTGAGCTAAGATCATGAGTGAATTAACACTCCTAGAACACCCAGTTTGGTGTCCTGCATTCAGAAGGCATCTCACAATCATCTGAATGGCTTTCACATTTTCCAAGTCTATCTTTGATAAAGAGTACATCTAGTTACCGGAAACAGCCCTCATTCTCAGGTGTAGACAGTAATATTAAGTAAGTACTTCTGCCCATCCAAAGTAAACACCGTAAGGGTAGTAAATAATCTTCTGTGTTCATAAACTGGCTCAAATAGCAACCTTGTCCCGCCATCAGAAGCAATTCTGAAACAATTAATAGCTGTACTGTATCTGGCACACAGAAAATGCTCAGTATTTTTTAAGTTGTTTTAGATTTCAGCCTTCCAAACATTCAAAAAGGAATAAACTTATAAGTATATAAAGACTGATGTATTTTAAAAGTCACCTTTATTTCATATCTATAATTATACAATTATAGGTATTTTTCTATACATCCAGATGGCTTCCCTCTGATTCTTCCTCCCTCCCTCAATTTAATCCAAATTATTAAACCCTCTCCTCTACAATTTGATTGACTCTGCAGATGACATCACACTTTATTTTGCTCTAGTGAAACTGCCTGCCTACAATAGTGTTTTCCACGATCCTTACTTTGTCAGGGTCACTTTCTACAGTGAGTGGGTTCCCCACACATCTTAATTTGCAAACTGACATCATATCATGGCTGCACAATAGTATTCTATATATACCACTACTTTGGGGCACACAGACAGGCAACAAATGGACTGAAAGTAAGAGGACAAAGATAGACACCCACATACCAGACCACAAAGCAGCCCCTCAAAACTGGCTGCCTGCCTTCCAGCCACAGCGCACTGCCTAAAGAGGGTGATGCTGACCTCCTTCGAGGTCTTGCTGTGAGAGCCTAACTGTACAGGGCTCTGGTCCACTAATAACTTGCTACAGCTTTCCAATTTTAAACAGGTCATATTTAATTTAGATGACTTAAGTGAGCTATATGACAGGGCAAGTATGAACAGGAGAAGTGAGAGGCAGGGTCAGAGAACGGAAACTGAACAGTGGCCGTGGAAGAGAGGAGACAGACAGACATAGTCACCTTCTACACAGAACCACAAGACTGTGCCTCCCGACCAGTTCCCACGTACCGAAAACTAGCTAAAAGAAGAAGCTAAATCATCAGCCTGGTCACTCTTGAAGTATGCACTAAGTTTACACTTTACAGGTCAGGGTCAGTACAAACATTATTAATTTCTTTCGATTTTTACAATGCTTTGTTAACTTTTTCTTATTTGTTTTGGTTTTGGCTTTTTGAGACAGGACCTTGCTATGTAGCCCAGGCTGGCCTCAAATTTGCAATCCTCCTGCCTCAGTCTCCCCAGTGTTGGAATTATAAGCATGTGTCACCACACCTGGCTTTATTATCTCATTTTTATAATGTTCCTGTATGAGGTAGCATGGCTGTGAAACAAGATACTAGAATTTTAATCCCAACCTTACTCCTAGAGAGTTACAGGCATTACAACTATACACCTGTGCAACTTCAGGAATGTTACTTAATTCCTCTTAACCCCCTATCTTCATCTACACAATGTAGAAAACACTCATGGCTTTATTGCTTTGCTAAGAGTAATGAAAAAGTAGGATAAGTACAAAGGAACTAATTCAATGTCTTTCAAATATTCTTAAGTTTCTATCATAAACTAATTTATAGATTAGATTTTTATACAAATTATAAAAAGAGTAAACAATGGTAGGCAGGTAAAGGATTATACGTAAAATTTAATCTGCTTTGACTCCACAGAGGTATTTTTCAATTCTTATTCTATCTTTATATATTCTATCTTTATAGTATGTTAACACACTTCTATTACATAATTTAAAAAAATAAATTCTAAAAAGGTAGAATTTCTGTGAAAAGAAGACAGCAGATTTCTCCTACTAGAGTAACTAAACAATCTGTAGTCCAGATAATTGTGGACAACTCAGGGCAAAACTATTTGGCTAAAATAAACATTCAACCTCTTTTAAAACACTTAGATTTTACAGTTATGTGGACCTGGACAGAAGCAAGAAAGGTAAAATATGAGAGCTCTGTCCAGGTCGCTGTTGACCTAGTTCATGTAAAAGGTCTGACAGGGAGGCAACTAGAACAGGAGGGGTGGAGCAGTGGGGCGGGGTGGGGGAGGGAACAAGCACAAAGTGCATGATTATCTCACATGAAACTCAGCACTCTATGTTAATGCATGCCAACCACGTAACAATGAGAGAAAGGTTCTGAAAAACAAAAAGAAAGGTTCTATTTTCCCTCTACAGTCTGGAGCTTCCTTTGTTTACTATCAGGGAAAAGTTATTAAATTAATAGGACATCTAATTTCATTTTAAAAATCACATAAAATTATATGGTTGCACAGTTGGTTGCCACTGTCAACTTAGTATTAAAAAGAAATGGAGTGGGCCCTTGTGAAGCAGGTGATATAGGCAAAAAAAAAAAAAATGCAATGAGAATATTGCTTTTCCCTCATACTTCAGTTTGCATAGAGTTCAAATAATAAAATGCCTATGAAAAATCTGAAAACTATCAAATGGCACAAATGCAAGGAATTATTATTAATGGCAATAATATTGCTTACCAACTAATTAAGAGGATTCCAAAACCAAATATCATACACCAAAAAACCTTACCTACTTGAATCTGTAATGAATTATACCTATTTCTTTTATTAAACCAAAAATCCAAAATCTGAGGTGCTCCAAAATCCAATACTTCATAAGCGTCACATTGGCACTCAGAAAGTTTTAGATTTTAGAGCATTTCTGGATTTTGGATTTTTGCATTAGAGATGCTCAACATGTAAAGTCTATGCAAATATTCCAAAATCCAAAAAACTCCAAAATCTGAACTACTGATTCCAAGCATTTTGGATAAGGAATATGCAACCTATGTATCTTTCAAAGTACAATTTGCTGAGTGTAGGTAGACTTCAGCATGGTTTGGGTTTAAGAGTAATATGCTGAATACAAAAAAGACACAAATAATGCATAAAGTCTATTTTGTTGTTATTAGGTGTCGTGGAGTTTGGTCTGACTCATAGCAACCCTACATACAACAGAATGAAACACTCCCAACACTGTGCCATGCCTGGCACTGTATTTGTGCTTCTCTGCTATTCATAGGGTTTTCAACGACTGACTGTTTCAGGATTGCTTATGGGAGTGGACTGCCATGTCCTTCTCCCATTTTTGCGGTGATGGGGATTGAACCCAAGGTCTCAGAGAACACAGAGCGGCACTCTACCAACTGAGCTAAACTCCAGCCCCATAAAGTCTATAACCGCCCTAAAATCTAAATTTGAACATACTTCAAGAATTTCTAACTCTTTCCATATGCCAAAATTAACCTAATCTTCTATTACTTAACCTCTAATTTGTTTTACTTAGTTCCAAAGACAATCAAAGAATGAAATATCTACATCCTAGAAGGAATCAAATTTAATTGTGTGTATAGAATTCTACTTTAATCTGCCAGTATTCATCATTCTTCAGTACTATTCTTTTCTTATCCTTAATTCACACTATAATATTCTCTTGAACCAAGGGAGAAGAAGAAAGGAGATCATATTAGGAAATATTTTTCATTGATGATCACAAAACAATAGTACTTTTACCTAACCTCTATCTGACCAATTATGCCTGCAGCCATACCACTGTGGCGTCCGATCCCATCAGATCTTGAAAGCTAAGCAGGGCACGTCTTTGGATGGAAGACCACCTTGGAGCACCAGGTGCTGTAGGCTTGAGAGAAGGACCTGGCAACCCACTCCCAAATATCAATCCATCACTGAAAACCCTATGAGTAGCAGAGAAGCACTGACAATAGTGTTTTGCCTGTTATACAGAGTCGCTATGAGTCGGACACCAACTCAACGGCACCTAACAACAACAATCTGATCAAGTCACATAATTAAAGTTGTCATTCACTCTATAAAGCTGACTGATGAAAGACCAAGGCACAGTGAATCTCTCTGGCTAACTGCTACCTTCTAGAATGCTATTACTTACTCGAAAAGTCAGAAGGTTCATTCCCATACTTACTCGTGCCATTGTAATATTACAGTACTTTCAAAACGTAAGCAGTACACAAGCTAACAGAACAGAAAACAGTGAGCTGTTGTTTCTATGAACACTATGAATGTTTCAGAAAAACTTGGCAAAGATGAGTTACTTTATAAAACTATCGTGAAGTAGGATGGTGACAGAATAATAAAAAATGAAGGAAGTTTTATTAAAATCTAGAATTTTGCACTCATAGATTCACAGGTATCTAAATTTTACATAATTGGTTACTGATGAAGTTTATGCCAGAAAAAGTTGCTGCAGACTTCCAACTGGCAGATACAAACTCAAAGAAAAAGCTTTGGGCTCTAGCAAAAGACTGGGAAAACAACAACAAATAAAATAAAATGAAAACCCTAGTAGTTCCCACATACTAAGAACTAGCTAAGAAACTTATATACTTTCAGTTAAAATAAAGCACTGAAGGTATGCATATATTTGTTTTTTTATAATTCCCTGCTTTAGCCAATTTTCAATTAGCTATTTTTCTTCAATTAAGAGAGCACCAATAGTAATCAGCATTTTAAAAGTCAAAAGAACAAGAACCACTCATGCAAACCAAATTTACTATACCTTTTCCTTTTGAATCCATGAAGAAAAGAGAAAAAGAGAAAAAAAGCAAGAAATAAGTTCAAAAGTTCAAAGAAAACGCAGGCAAAAATTTCAAAGGTATAAGTGACAAACGTTAGTTATCTGTGGGAATGATACTAAATTTGATTAATGTCTCTACCACTTATGATTATATTCAGGTATTGGTTCTGGGAAAAGAGAAAATACATAATGTTCAAATTACAGCATAAGAAGTTAACCCATGTTTCAGTTAGAAAGAAAAAGAATTCAAAAAAATAATCCACCAAAGTACACTAAGAACCAATAAAAAGAAAGAGAGAAAGGAAAGGAAGGAAGGAAAGAAAGTAAGAAGGGATGGAGGAAGGGTAAAGATCGTGGATCTTGGGAGTAGCGAAAGATCTTCATTAGGATTTGAACTTTTAGCCAGGCACCATGGCGCTGTAATCCTAGCTATTACGGAGGCTGAATCAGGAGGATAGCCAGTTCAAGGCCACAGGCAGCCTGCACTACTTAGTGATACACCATCTCAAAACAAAAAATAATACAAGGGTTGAGGGTACAGCTCAGTGGTAGAGCACTTGCCTAGCATGCACAAGGCCCTGAGTTAAATGCCCAAGAATGGGGGGGGAAACTTTTTTAAACTTCTGAAACCCTGTGTAAAGTGAGAACCAAGATATACCAAAAATGCCATACAACTATAATTCCTTAAGAATAGGCACCATACATCAACCTTTACGAAGCTTATAATGATTACTATTTTAATGACCCAGACCTCTATTTCAAAGAGAATCTAACAGCACTTAAACAAGTATAGTTCTTCCTGCTATATTTTCTTCCACCATCAACAAAGATGTTTTAAAAAGATCAGATCTAACCCAGACCTTTAGTCTAGACATTTCATAGTGTCTACCATTTGTTCCTGGGCTTTTTAGTGTATTTTAATCCATTTGTTAAAAAGCATTGTCCAAACATCTGCTTCCTACAAACAATAATGAATAAAATTTATTAACTACACTATTAAAACTCAAAGCTCAACCAGAATACTATGATTCTTTCTCAAAATGTTCTCTTTGGCATACTTTCTTTTCCATGAGACTGTAATAAAAAATATTATTTCATCGTATCTACAAGAAAGCTGCTGAGGATCTAGAAACAATAAAAAGTAAAAAAATAAACAGGAAGCAGGTCCAAGAAAAGAGACAGCATCAAAAGATAACATAGTCTTCTCTTCTGTGAGTTTTTAAAGTATTCCTTGGCAATAAGCTCTACGTGGGTTTGATCATAAGCATCAGGTGTTCTTACTGCTTCCTGATAAGAGCGAGCTGCTGCTACAGATGGGACTGAGAGGAAGTGAGCACTGGTGCAGAGTTCTGCCAATAGGTGACTTTCGGCCAACAGGTGACGTCCTGACCCACTCGCATAGGCTCTTCTATTCTTCCTTCATATCTGAGAATCTGCCTCCTCACCAAATTTTCAAAATCAAAGGGCTAATGAAACTGTAGTTATTTAGTCTCAGACAGAAAAAAAGTGAGAAAAATACAATTCCTGCTTTTCAAATAAAACTACTCACATTCTCTTCTCAACCAAGAAAACAATGGAATCATGGGCAAAAAATGTTCAATTTAGAGGGATTTACAATGGAGATGAAAACAAGCTTATTGCCAGAGTTATGGAAAACTACTCAAAAGTCCTGGGGAATCATTTTGCCTGAAAATCATTTAGAAAACACATTACTGGGATATGATTTAAAATAAAAAATCACAAGGAAGGCATGATGGCACGTATTTGTAATCCCAGCACATGGGAGGCTGAAGGAGGAGGAGGATGTGAGTTTGAGGCTACCCTGGTCAACATAGCCAGTTCCAGGCAAGCTGAGGCAACAAAGTGAGACCCTGTCTCAAACAAACAAACAAACAAACAAAAACAAACAAAAAAAGAAAGAAAAAATCACTACCACTACCAACTGCAGGCAAACAAGCTGACAAGCCACGGTTCCTTACAACTTTATTCTTTTTGTCTAGATCTGCAGAAACTCCACAGATGTAAGAGCTTGCAAGATCATCAATTAGAAAATGAATGTGCAATGAGCAGCAAAATGAACTTGTGGGCCAAGTGATTTTTTACCATAAAAATATTAACTGCTACTTTTCATGTTTTTCTGGTTTTGTTTAGGAAAATAAAGTCCATTATGTAAACTGTGGTTAAAGGACAATATAAAACCCAAAAGAATTCTTAATATTCATAAGCAGGACAGTATTCAGAAAATTTACCAAATATTAAAGCCAATCCATGAGATGTACCCACTGCTATCAGACTGGACACTGCCTGCAAACAAAGGGGGAAAGTATATTTTAGGACATTATATCAAAGATCTTGAAACAATCAGAGTTGGATTGTCGGCCTGCCCTGCTCTAGGTCCAGATGGCATACCAACTATTACAAATTAAGAAGAATTTCACTGAAGAGCAAAACGGGGAATCAAATTCAGGATACTTTATTTCTGGGAATCTCTTTAAGTTGATTCTAAGGGAAATAATATCAAATATCATATGTTCAACATTATAGGCAAAAACATGCCTCTTAGCTTACTTTAAACCAACGTAAGGGAACCCATTAGGGTCCAGACAAAGTAAGGCACTTAGGTCCCTAACCTAGAGCCTCCTCCAAGGCATGAGGAAGGGCTGAGAGAGCTCATCTCCAGTTTGTCTACAGGAGTCAAAAAGTTCAAAGCCCAGCCCATTTCCTCACCAAATGAATGACTAATAAATAAGAAAGCCATGCAGGAGACAGCTGGAGAAAGAGGAGAAAAGAAAACATTAATGTGCTTTCTATATCCCCAGCTCTCCACAATCACTCCACAAATTTACTATTCAGCAGGCTTGGCACTGGAGTCCAGAACCGTTAAATGTATATTTACCACAAAGTGATTTCACCAAATGCTGTTTTCCACTCTCTGTAATAGAAGGGAGGCCGGATCACAGAAGGAGCAAATTTACTTGGGCAGGGTATACACACAAATAAACCTGGGACAGGCTAATCATTATTCCATTATCTGCTTCTCAAACAAAAGCCTAAAGAGCAACAATACATTGGCAAAATGTTCACCATGGACAAATTTTAAACCTGATTACTGAGAGTAAAATGACTTACAAATTTATTATCATAACAGCTTGTGTAATAACTTTGAACATTATGGGAATAAATCTAAGAAAACCCAATCCAATAAAGAAAATTACCTTTAAAAGATTAAGAGTATACTTACAATTGCTGTAGGCAAGCCAGCGTCCACTTTGTCCTAAAAGAAATTTGAAAGAGAAGTATTTGAAAAGATATTTGAAAACAATAAATGGTATAAAGATCTCTTTTTACATAGACTTTGACCTAAACCAATTCAGATATGAAGTGGAAGCTTCATTTTTGCCCTCACCTAAGAGAAACTTAAAACACTGAATATATATCTGCAAAATATAAAGAGCATGAGAGTACATCATTTTATTTTACTAACTGTAACAGATGCTTCAGGAAGGGTACAGATTATAAATGGAAATTTAGAGGAAAAAGAGAGAGGAAACAGGTCTGTTTTCCATAATGTAAACTATAAGGACCACAGGGCCAAAGTGGTAGGAGTCCGTGAAGATTAAAGAAAAAGGTCTAACTTATAGCAACCTCATATACAACAGAACAAAGCACTACTAATACTGTTGCCGTGCACAACATCTTTTTATGTTTGAGCCCATTGTCACAGCCACTATGCTTCTTCTCATTGTTAGTAGTGCCACAGTAGAGCAAAAGGAGGTCCCAGGGGCTTTACTCCATTCCCATCATTAAGGCTGACTCTGCTTTTAGGAGGCAACTCTTCCCAGTCATCTTTTGAATACTTTCCAGTCTAGGAGGCTCATTTTCTAGCACTATATTTGACTATATTCTCTGCTATTCATCAAGTTTTCAATGGCTAATTGTTTCAGGAGTGGGCAGTTCAGTCCTTCTAGTCTGTCTCAGTCTAGAAGCTCAGCTGGAGCCTGTCCACCATGGGTGACCCTGCTGGTATCTGAAATACTGGTGGCATAGCTTTCAGGATCACAGCAACACACAAGCCCCCACAGCATGACAAGCTGACAGACTTGCAGCAGACAGATTACCTATTAATCCCTAAATAAAACCTTTGCAGGGGATAGAGTCAGTTCTCAAACATAAGAAAGCAAAATATCAAGTGCTAGCTCACTTCCTGACAGTAACTGTAAGACCCTAATTTTTCTGGTATTAATCTCCTCATGTGTTCAAACGAAGAGCAAACACAGCCCCACTTACCCAATAAGTGGTCTAGAGGATCATATTAAGTGTAAAGAATGATATAAATGTAACAGTATCTATCAGATGTTTAAATAGCTTTAAATAATAATGACTTATAGTGATACAGTAAAGAGCTTTCGCACACATACTTTATACTAGTTTGATTCTCAAACTTAGAGAGATAGAATAGGCAGTTTTATTCTGATTTTCCAAGTTAAAAGAAGTTTCAAAGAGTTTAAAAGAACCAGTTGTGGTCCCACACACCTGTGATCCCAGCACTCAGAAGGCAGAGGCAGGGGAATCACAAATTTGAGGACAGCCTGACCTACATAGCAAAATCCTGCTTCAAAAAACCAAGGGCTCCAGATGTAGCCCTGAGTTTGATCCCCAGCACCATACAAAAAAATTAATTAATAAACAAATAAGATGACAGAGAGTGCGCACACGTGTAACAGACTTGCCCAAGGCTGCTCAGTAGTGACAGAGTTGTCTCAAGATCAGGGCTCCGCGGTGAAACTCATTACATCACTTCCATATCTGTTCTGTCTGCCCTGTCAATGGAGTCAACTAGTTACTATAATCTCTCAGAAGACAGAATCTATTGACCCAATTTTGTAGCACTTTCCACTTATTTCCAGTGCAGGGGAACATGAGAAAGAATAATCACTGAGGCTGCTGTACACAATGTCCTGGAGAGCAACATATATCCAGCTTTGTAAGTGGGGGGGGGCGGGTAAAGCATGCCTCACATAATGCCTGACAACTGTTGTTGTTGTTAGATGCTGTCAGGTCAGGTCCAACTCACAGCAACCCTCACAGGGTTTTCAATGGCTGTTTCCGGATTGCTTCGGGAGTGGATTTCTACATCCTCCCATTTTTGAAGTGCTGGGGATCAAACCCGGGTCCTGAGAGAGTGCAGAGCAGCACTCTACCAACTGAGCTAAACCCCAGCATGAAATAAACACTTGATAAATGATCTGTATTCTGGATAAAAAGAGGAGATAGTAGATGAAAAACATAAACTATACTCAAAATGGAACCTGAATAATGAAAACAGAAGTCATTTGACTTCAAAGCTAGAAATGCACAGATGTGGGAAGCATTTTAGAAATTACAGAATTTTAGTACTGGTGCTACAACATCTTAGGGTGTTGGTTCTCAAAAACCAGACTACATTACAATCACCTGGGATGCCTGTTAAAAATCAGATCACTATGCTACTTTGGTAAGGACCTCAATTCAGTACCCTTGGAGTGAACCCCAGAAATCTGCACTTTAATAAGCAGCCCCTCAGGAGATTCTTATGCACTGGGCACATTAAAAACAAAACAAACAAACCAAAAAGAAATACTGTGCAAAGGCAGCTGTAGTATCTTAAGGTCAATCCGTAAAATGATAAACATCCTTTAAAAGTTAATTTGAATTAAGTTTAAATATAGTCACATCATATTGCTTTAAGAAGGATCCCAGAATTAAACAATGAGATTCACAACTCCAAAAATTTCATTTTCTCCTATGTGTTTTTCATGCATGAACTCCAAAGCTGTGATGATCAAGGGCCTAAGCAGCCCTGATAACATCACCATCCGTAAGGCTGAAGGCACAACTGAACAATTATTCAGGAAAAATACCCAGAAATATAACTAGCTTTACATGTTAATAAACCAACCATCACAGAAAAGCATGCAACTTAAATTGAGCTGGTAATCCAAAATTAGGCCAGCATCACATGATGACTGTCACAGGAAAGGCAGTTTTCATTTGAACATACCAAGGGAGCTCAGCCATAGCAATGAAATAGGAACAGAACAAAAACACTCTGGGATTTATTAGAATTTTCCCCTTCTCTTCAAGAGGGAGGAGAAACCTTTTTAAATAACAGATTTATCTAATCATGGTTCAGTGTCTGAGTTTTAGTTCAGTCTCCATTATTCAAAATATTTTTAAAACTGTACAGGTGGGTCAAATGACTGTTGTGGTTCATCTTGATTTTGAAAGGAATGAATTTCATCACCTACATAAGGATTAAATTCAGAAAACGTCATGGAAATGTAATCCTCAACAGGTGGTTTCCATTCTGGCAAATATGAGTTACTCTCCACCTAAAAAAGGACAATGGCCCAGCTTTCCTCCATTGGTTGGCTATCTCTATTTAAACTAACATTATACATGTAAGCTTGTTCAGGATACACCAGTTGCCCAGAGTGAAACTCTGTTTTTTGTTGTTGGGAGTTTTTCTTTTTTCTTTTTTGATTTGTTTGTTTGTATCTTCAATAAGAACTTCCCTAATAAACCTCAAAATTGCAATGCAATCGTGGTATCAATGAAGCCATGGCTGGACCAACCTCTTGCCCTCTCGAAAAATCAAAACCTTTATTTATTGTCTAAATTAAATATGCAAAAGACCAATTAAACTATAAAAAGAACATAAAATCACAACAAAGTTCCTAATGGAGCTATCACTATTATACTTTATTATTATTATTAACACAGGATCTATATATTGAACTCAGAAAGCTAGAACTGAAAGACTAAATAAAAGTATAGGCTTTGAGGTCAAAGGAAAAGTGTGGTCAGTGTCTATTATCTTGATAGGTTATTAAATATTTTTTACACTAACCCAGTACTCTAAATCACTTTCAAAAAAGGTCACAGATATTCTGCTCCAACCATTATACATTGCCCACATTCACCAATACTATGTTGTTGTTGTTGTTGTTTACAACAAAAAGGCACTAGATTTGGAGTCAGAAACCCCAATTTTGAGGAAATGCTCTGCTACCTCCTGATGGAATGATGTAAATAAGTTAGTATCACCTCTCTGCTCCCAGCTTCTCATTTGTAAAATAACACATGGCTTTACCCACTTTCAAATTTGTAAGAATAAATGAAATAAGGTCCATGAAAAGACTTGTGAATTATTTTTAAAAATCATAATTTAGTTGCAAAAGATCTGGTCAATCATTTCTCCATATGAAAAGACTAAAAAGAATAACCAAGCACTTTACCTCAAGCAAACACACAAGACAGCAACTAACCTGCAAAGGAATATAAAGAAGAGGCAGATAGTGTTTCTTCTAGGCTTGCTGCCATATTTCATTCAGGCACAGCTGAAACTCTGTGCAGACCTTTATTTTCATGGCTGCACTAATTTCTATGTCAAGATGTGTAGCCATGTCTTATGAGTCAAAAATAATCACCCCAAACCCACGAAAGCCAGATTCTATTTTTCTTAAGCCTCAAGCCAAGAGAAGAACTGTGTGTTTTATGCTCATTCCTACCTCATTATGCCATTGCAGGTTATAAAGCCTGGAGAAAAGAATAAAATACTTACAGCTGCAGACACTATTTGGGCAGAAATTCCCTTCAGAAGTGAATGTCGCATAACTGATCCATGGAGTGAAAAAGAATCGGGTAATTTCTTCTTCCTAAAAAAAGAGGGAAAACATTTAAGAACAGACAAAAAGAAAATTAAAAGGCAAGGTCCCAGTGCTTTGAAATACATAAAAATAAGAAAGACAGAAAATAACATTGTTTACACTTTGTCAGTCTGTTTAAAAAAAAAAAAGTGTAAAGAGTCTAAGTCTCAAATTAGGATGTGCTCTGAGCCCAACCCACCATAAAACTCCAAAAGGAACAAATGGGAGAAGAAATAAAATCGCTGCTCCTTCACTAACTCGAACTGCAACTTGCTCACCTTATGTAATTAGCAACAACCTCCACAGTTCTCCAGGAGGCCATCCACAGACACTACTGCCCCGTCTGCACTCCCGCCCCTGGCCATCGGACCCCTGTGCTCCTCTCCCGTCCTCCTCCCAGAACCACCCTTTCCTTTCTTCAACCAGCCACCCTCTGAAGGCTCTACTCATGACTCTGTTGCTCCCACTGACAGCTACTTTCACCTACACTATTCTTCATCATTCACAAAAGTAATTTTTAAACTTTTACCAAATATGCTGAGTGCCTACTCCACGTGACGAGGAGTATGCTCTGGGGATACGAAACTAAGGAAGTCACAGTTCCTACCATGAAGGACCTCACAGCTTAGCTGAAGGGGCTGTGAGTGACTCTTAGGGATGAGCATTAGGCTAGAAATAAAGGAGTACAGAAATGCACATGAGGAGCTGTCAAATTCTGTTATTTGGGGGCTATCAGGCACAGCCACTAGAAAATAGGAGAGTCTAATTCTGTCTTGATGGATGACTAGGAGTCTGTCAGGCAAAAGCTTGAGCAGAAATATGAAGGTGTTCCATGGCACAGTGTGTCTGGGAAACAGTGAGGACAACAGGCGGGGCCCAGGAAGGCCAGCATGGGAGTGCTGAGAAAGGACATCAAAGCAATAGCGGGTCCAGACTGACACCCACAAAAGGGACTTCTGGCTCTATTAGACAGGCAACAAGACAACACCATACCTTTGAAGCAGATAGTGACCACATCACCAAAAACATTCAAGTTATTTGTAGGGCATAGTGACGAACTGGGATGGAACACATCCAGTAACCACCCCTATCCCCCAAGAGATGACAAAGACAGCAGCACTGACACAGGCAAAATTTAAGAGGAGGAGGAAAAATACACAGATAATTTTATCAACTTTAAAATTACACATGAATTCAATAAAGTATTTATATTATGCTCCCTCCACTTCTCTTTTCCTTTTTATGTTGTCTCCAAGAATTTGGAAGGTGAAAAGCAGCCAAAATTGAAGTTATTTAGGGTTACAAGTCTTTTTCCTAAATCTTTAATCATCTTTGTGATTCTCGTTTGAACCTACTCCAAGGGAATGAAGGAATGCTGGAGCTGACCCTAGAGAGCAGAGGTGCAGGGGGAGTGCCGGGAACAGAGATGTGGCAAAGTAGACCATGCTCCATGTTTCCACTGCCAACACTGCCAGGTGTGATCTATGACCCTGCCGAGGGCTCTTCTATTGCTGGGGGTCCCTTGCTATCACTATGGCTTCTCACTAAGGGTTCGGAAGACAGTGGCTATAGCACCATTTTTATCTTCCCCTACAAGAGTGCCAAAACCTTCAGGATATAATAAGCACATTATTCCCACACAAGTGGGCCTTTTGCTTCCCACGCAGGACTTCAACAGACCATTTGGTACTATAAAGAGAAATCAGCATCTTACATGATCAAATATTTCAACCCCATGCAAGTGTTATTTACACAAGTATTTACCTTTTTAAGTTGGTCCTGTCACCGCTATCTGAGCTTGCTACTGATGAAGTATCATAGGAGTGAGAATCAATAGTATCGATGTTTAACAAAGTAGGATCCTCAAGAACAAAAGACTCATCTTCATCATCAGTCTACATTGAAAGAAGATACAATAAATTCAAAATTCAAATACCCTAGGAGACAAATCAGATAGGCATTAATTGTTTCTGCAAAATACTCCAGTGTTTATTTCTGCTTTTCACCTCTATTCCACACATTCTTCTTATTCACCAGAGAAGCATGGTATAGAATTATCAGAATTAAGTTTCAACTCTACATAGATATCACTCCTTACCAACAGTTCATGCCAAAAACTTTCTTATAGCAGGAAGGAGGAGGACTATTTCTGAAGGAGCCACAGAATAATATCACTCTTTACCAACAGTTCACGCCAAAAACTTTCTTATAGCAGGAAGGAGGAGGACTATTTCTGAAGGAGCCACAGAATATTTCTTAAAATTCTAGCCTGTACAGATGCTTTACTAGTTAACTGTCAAAGGCTAATTAAAAGAAAACAGGTGACACCAGACTATAAATAATCTACTGTGAGAGATATGACAAGGAGACAGGAGGACATTCTGGGTGGGAAACAGCATATGTAAACACACTGATTTACTAGTATGGATCTTATGCATGGAACAGGAAGTAGCCCAAAATGGCTACCTGAGATGATCTAGATGATCTAGAAAGATAAGCTGGAATCCAAATTGTGAAACACCAATATTCCATTAAGCTAGGTGGCAGCAGCACCCAGTCTACCTTATTTGCTTCTGTACCCACAGTGCCTAATACCTGATGCATAACCAGTTCTCATTTATTTAATAAATCAGCACACTGTATATGGTAGGCAGTGGGAAAATGCCAGAGATTTTTAGAAGTGGAGAGGCATGGTGGGAACCGTATTTTTTATAAATGGGGCAGTATGAAGAATGGTAAGAAGAAACCGAGGCTGGGAAGTTAAAAATGAGTAAGAGGGCTATTGTAATGTCAAGGGAAGAGGAAATTCTAGCCAACAGGTGCAGCATAAGTCAAGAAGGGGAAGGATCAAAGAGAGATTACCGAGATAAAATAAAAACTCCTTGGTTACCACTGAAGTCCGGGAACAGGAGAGGTAACAGAAATCAAAGAAGATTCCAATGTTTCCAGCTTGAGCAACTAGGCAAAGGTGGTACTACTGGGACAAGAAAGCACATAAGTAGCAGGCAAAGCAGGATTAGGAGCCAGCTTTCTATGACTTGATTCTGAGTGACAGACACCAAAGAAAATGCTCTGACCCCACCTTCTCTTGCAGCTGGACCACCACTGCCTCCCTCTTCGAATCAAAGTTCTTGGAAAAGTGTCTCTGCTCATTAACTCCACTTTCTCCACTCGTTCCAAGCTACTGACTACTAACCTTACTGAAGATCCTAGCCACTGGCCTAGCTTCAGCAAGCATGCTCTTGTCCTGCATACATCAATTTAACCCTGTGGACCACTCCCTACTTGAAACTTCCTCTTCTCTTGGTTTCTAGTAGATCTCTTTCCTGGTTCTCCTTCAGCTCATGCAGAATTTGTTTTTGTTTTTGTTTTTTTTAACTAGAGAGTTGAACAGTGAAGCAAGTGCTCACCACTGAGCTGCACATCATCTTTTTTTTTTAATTTTTAGAGACAGGGTCTCCTATGTTATGCAGGCTGCCTCTGGCCTCGAACTTGCAATCCTCTTGCTTGAGCCTCCAGAGCTGCTGGGATTATAGGCGTGTGTCACGGAGCCCAGCAACTTATACAGATTCTTATCAGGCATGTTCTCTAGCTTCTCATCAGTCACCTGTTAAATGCTATTGCTCCTCAGGATTATATTCTCAGTTTTCTTCTCTTGCTTGTCATACACTTCCTATCTGAGCAAGCTCAGCCATACCTAAGGCTTTAATGCCATGTGCCAATAACTCTGGAATCTGTGTCTTTAGCACTAACATTTCTCCTGTGTTCACAACTGTGTCCCAGATATCTCCACACATAAGTTTTCTAAGAACAGGGTTAGCACTTGACAAAGAAATATTATATTACTTGAGAACTGTTAAGGATTGGATAATTGCTGTAGGAAAAGGGAAATGAAATAATCCAGAAATAAGAACTGCAGCACCAAAGGGTTTAGCAAGAGTGTCAATCAAAACCTTATTTGATTTTCTTAAGCAGCCTGGGGACATAATTAAGGAAAACAGACCAGCTGAGTGAAGCCACACTTACAGGATAAATGAAAGAAAAAGTGGAGGAAATACAAGAATTGAGTATGTCAAGATTGAATTTAAAAGTACTGCCACGTGGTACAGATATCAATTTTCCCCAAACGGGTGTGTAAAATCTACACAATTTTATCAAATTTCAGCTTATTTTTTGTTTGTGCATATGGATGTGTGTTATTTTCTAAAACTTAAAATGGAAATGCAAAGACCAAGAATAAGTAAGCAATCTTAACAACAATAAAACTGGAAGATTTGAAACCATCAGTATTAAGCCCTATTATGAAGGTTTAATCATTAGAATGTGATATTGAGGCAAGAGCACCGCTCTGCACTTTGTGAGGACCTGTGTTCAATTCCTAACACCATAAAAATGCGAGAAGGATGTGGCAGTCCACTCTCAAGGCAATCCTGAAACAATCAGCCATTAAAAACCCTATGAGGGTCACTATGAGTCGGATCTGACTCGACAGCACCTAACAACAATTACATAGACAAACCCAGGGAATTAGATCCACACATATATGATCACCTGGTTTATAAAAAACATGATACCACAACCAAGAAGATTCTTTTCAGTAAATGGCTCTGGATCATACCTCGCAGTAATACAAATAAAAAATTCCAGATGAATTACAGATCTAAATATGAAGATACAACAATAAAGATTTTAGAACAAAAATAGATAACATCATTATGACCTCGGAATTGGCAAAACTTTAAGCAGAACGCACACACACAAAAAAAAACTAACCATAATGCAAAAGTTTAATAAACTGAACTATATTAAGAACTTCTGGTCATTAAAGAAACCATTAGTAGAAGAAAAAGGTAACTTAAGGAACAAAAGGACGATATTTCAAACAATGTACCTAATAAAGACCTTGCATCAGTTTAAAGAACTCTTATAAATCACTTCCTTTAGAAAAAAAAAAAAAACTCAACAGAATTGAATGGGCTAAAGACACAAAAAGGCTATTCACAAAAGAAACATCCAAACAGCAAAAACATGACAAGGTGTTCAATTTTATCAACCTTCAGGGAATTCAAATTAAAATCATGATCTGATACCACTATATACCTATAAGCATGAAAAGCCAAAGTAAAAAAAAAAGAGAGAGAAAGAGAGAAAAATTCAAAAGTTGTCAAGTATATTGTTGTTCGGTGTGGTTGGGTTGGTGTTTGACTCAAGCGACCCTATGTACAATAGGCAAAACACTATTGTCAGTGCTTCTCTGCTATCTATAGGGTTTTCAATGGCAGACTGTTTTTTGGGAGTGGCTTGCCAGGTCCTTCTCCCAAGCCTACAGCACCTGGTGTTCCCAGGCAGTCTCCCATCCAAGTACTAACGAGGCCCGACCCTGCTTAGCTTCCAAGATTAGATGGGATCAGATGCCACAGTGGTACAGCTGCAGGCGTCAAGTATGTAAGTAAGCAGAATTCTCCTATATTGTTCCTGAAAGTATACATCAATACAAGCACTTTGAAAAACTGTGGCAATATTCATGAAAGCTGACTATATCTACACCTGATCACTTAACAGTTTTACTCCTGGACATATGCCCAAAAGAAGTGTGTGTGTGGTTGTACTGCACCCCAAAAGACATGAATAAGAATATTCTCACCAGCACTCTCCATAGTAGCCAGATACTGGAAACTTCATAAACATTTATCAATAGTAGATTGATTAAATAATGATCCACACATAAAGAATTAACTATTACACACAAAAATATAAATGAACCAAAAAACATAATACTGAGGAAGATAAGTCAGACACACAAGTACACATTTATGTACAAGTTTGTGTACAAGAGCATATTATTTCATGTATATAAAGTTCAAAGCAGGCAACCACTCAATGCTGGTAGAAGTCAGAACAGTAGTTACTCTGAGATTCAGCACTGAAGGGACAGAACGGGTGCTTCTAGGGTGATTGCAATGCTCCACTCTTCCTCTGGATGCTGGTTAGTTACACAGGCTGTTCAGTGTTTGAAAATTCACCATGCTACACACTTAGGATAATTTCTGTATATATGTTATACTTACATAAGAAGTTCAAAAGACATTTCTGGCAGCACAATCCAGTGCTGCAACTGAAGTAAACCCAGGACTACTCTGAAACTGGAAGACCAAGAAGGATCAAGAGACTGAGTCTTGATAAGTCAAAGAACAAGTTTAATGGAAGGAAGGGAATGGAGGAGGAGAGGTTCCGGTTTGATACTGGAACTTCAAACTTAAAAATCTTGGAAGAAGCACAGTTTCAAAGCATGGTCAGGACCAGTGATATTAATTCATGCACTAAATTTTGGGTTCCAGGACATCTCAGCTATCTCTAACTTTCCGTTTTTTAAAGTAGCTTGGATGTCCACTTCTTCCCAGTCTCTTTTCACGCTGATGAAAGTGAACATTATAGAATATATGAATCCACATATCATGTAACAAGAGGTTATTTACTCTTTTGCCCTTTTCATTTTTCTAAAATTGTTTTTTCATAACCCCCCATAATCTTCATAATGGTCTACAACTGAAGTTATTTTTTTCTTTTACTTACTTGCCTGCTTACCTCCCTGGAGGTATAAAGGCTGGCCAATTTCCAGTCCTATTTCTCTCTTATGGGAACAATCACATAGCATTTTATAATTCCATCACCTAACACCATGACCCACACACACTTGGCACCAAATTATAATGAGGGTGATAATAGTACTGTCTTCTGAGTAAGCCACAAATGATCCTACTTACTGTTACTCAGAGATCAGAAGTTGTGCAAGGACAGTTTGCTTTCATTATAAATCATCGTC